>QFEC01013626.1:4971-26144 GCA_003316585.1 Gomphus bonarii | reverse complement strand
GTTTCACAGTATATAAGGACAGACTTTACCATGAAATAAACAAGCTTTTTAGCCCACAGTTTGATTTTACAAGTGTTTTTCTAATAATTCTCAAGTCTACATTTTTCCCTACATTTTAATTATTGCAATGGTCTTATTTGCAGTAGTCACTTGACTTCTTAATCATAACAGCTACTACATGTATGATGATACTTCAGACTCATCTGATATTGTCTTAGTTCTTGAACCTGCATTTAAAAGATTGCTTTTCCAACATGATGATTGTTCAGTCTGTTATGACATTGTCTAGCCCTGCCCATTTCTATATTTCAGTGAAGTTCTCCAGGGTTTGAAAGGAGAGAGTGGCATATAGAGCAGCTGATATATGTTGTGAAACTTTGGGATTTTGCTGATGTGACTCCATGACAAGTCACATTGCTCCAGAGATATCCTTTGCAGGTAGCTAGGGTCATCTGCAGCTCCATAGCCCTTCTGGTACACTAAATACTTCAGTTGCCCTTGGTAAACTCAGCTGTCTAGGATCCTTTACAATTGGGTCTTGGATTTGGACATGTTAATATTGTTAATAATTAGGATATTCCTTTATACTTATGTCTGGTAAGTGGTACCAGCTTTGGCAGATAATAACTTTTCATGACTGCTAAATTTGCACTGACTTTGACCAGTATCAGGTATGTCATGGTGTCCTTCCGCATGAGGAAATCCCAATCATTGTTCAATATTAGAGTTCCGCGAAAAAAAACAAGTGATATATCAGATATGGCTGTGATTGATCATTCGGTTGTGCAACCAGCCTCTCCACAGCCTTCTGCCTCCACAGCCTTGGTCCGTAATGATCACAAGAGATGGCACAGCTAGACTAGGGTTGATAGACTTTGAGTAATAGAATGGCAACAAGTATTATAATTAACCGAGATTTCTTTTTCAACAATGTTGATAACAAATTTTAACCTTTCAATAAACATGTTATTAATAAGTCATGTTAACAGTTTCCAAGGGCTCGTAGTCATTAGCAGATGTTAAAAAGTCATCGGGAATTATTAACGGACATGCCATGGAAATGACAAGTCATCAGATTAGTTACCTTCGACGTTCCAGCCTTAACGCTCGTGACCAGGCTTCCATTACTACTTATATCCTCACCTATGATATCTTTATATGTATCGTCTCAAAGATGGTAGCGATAAGCTGGTCACGAGTCTAGTTGGACTACGGTTCATATAGAACGAAATCCACGTGTTTCGTGCGTATGTGCCAAGGAGGGAGGGTAATCGCCAATCAAGCCAAGTCTCTGTGAAATCGGGATGATGGTATAGTATGATCATACTCCCTACATCCATTGGTAAACGTCCCTCCCCTGCCTTTGACAATATCGAATCATTAGCGAGATTCAATACTTGTATCAAAACATCTTCGAACCACCTTTCTCCGTGAAACCTAAGCTCTGTCGATATGCCATTTGGGATACTGGAACCAAAGGAGCTTCAAGACGTGCCAGGAACTTGCCTGTTCTCTGATGACCCCAATCAAAAGGCTCTAGAACTCTACAAAGGCCAAGAAGTGAGCATGTTAAAGCATGGGAAAGCAAAATGTGCGTGGTTCAGCCTTGAACCTGAGTAGCCTACTAAGATAGGTGATACCTTCCCCTTCAGACTCTGACATTATCCTTGTTCCACAACCTTCGGATGACTTGTAGCTACCCAGTTTATCAAGCCGCCTCGTTGTTTAGTAACCACTCTGCAGGAATGATCCGTTAAACTGGCCGAGTTGGAAGAAGCATACAACGTACTTCACCCTTCTCTATGGTAGCGTTCTCTCGGGTGCTCTAGGACCACTGTGAGGGTTTAATTTTCTCTTTAGAGTATGACATCTCAAATCTATTCAAGAGTTACTGCTGATACTCTCGGCCTTGCTGCTGAATTTCATGTGTCCATCCAGGGAATTTCAAGAGCCTTGGGGACTGCCCTCGTAGCCACTATGGCTGTAGCTACCTTAGTATGGAGTATCTTTGCTCCAACATGGGGGAAGAGACCATTGTATTTAATGGGCACTTTGATTATGCTCGCTGGATGCATTGTGTCTGGAGAAGGTTTCTAAACAATCTCTGCCTATCACGCCCGACCTCACAATTTGTTTGACAGCTAAAACATACAGCGTTCTTCTCGGTAAGCCTTAATTTTTTGTTCCGATACACCCTCACGCCCATGTATTTCAGGTGGTCGAATACTTCAAGGAATTGGGCAGGCTGTACCCCATTTTCTGGTCGGTAGCTCCTTGGCTGATATCTACTTCCTCCACGAAAGGGGGGTTCCTGTAGCGTACGTAACTATTTCTAAGGATCATATTGGCGACTCACTGGCAAAGGATTTCAGCCTTTGGAACCTTGCCTTGATAAATGGCGTCAACATCACTCGTAAGCCTAATTCCAGTGATCCAATATCCTGTTTTGCATGTTGCATGTTGCAGCTCCGATTGCTGGCCAAGTTCTTCAGCATTTCGGCTTTCGATGGTGTTTTCGTATATTTTCGATTGCAACCTTTTCTCTGTGTGAGTTCCATTCTGCCATCACCCCTCCTTCGTCAAGTGCACGATTACGACTTTTCTGTAGTCATTCTTCAGGTTTTCTTTTTGCCCGAAACTATCTATATGCGTAAATCCGTTCCAAAGATACAGCGCACTGAGTCTGCCATAGGACGAGAAAAAGATGAGGCAACAAATAAAGTCGACTCTAAGCCCTCATTCGGGACTGTGGAAGAGGGCCCTCCTCCACCAATGATGAGCTATGTCGAGTCTTTGAAAGTTATTTCAGGCCGACACAGTATAGGCGAAAGTCCTCGGTCGCTCATCTGGAAACCATTCAAGCTACTTGCCAGCCCCACGTTATTGCGATAGAGGTTTGGCCGTACGTGGCTCGTCTCGTCTCGGCAGCGGTAGGGACTCATGTTTGATACCCAGAACGCAAATGCCAGTGTGGGTGTGAGATGTTCGGACATCTGAGCGAGCGAATTACAGCTAATATAGCACACAGGGCTTGTTTTCATTGCAACGGCTGTTGCACAGCTTTTCTCTGCACAACGTACGTCTTCATTATATTCACGTTATTGGAACCTTCCGATTTTTAACAACATATGAAGCATACACCTTCACAACGTCCCAGATAGGGTGAATTTATTTCAAATTATACCAACGGGAAACTGATTGACTCTACCAGTTTAACCTATATTTCACCGTTCATTTTTAGCTCTATGGCAGCCGTTCTGTGCGGCCCTCTCACCGATTATGTGACAAGGAGGATGTCGAGGGCGAACAATGGTATATTTGAACCAGGTGAGCCCATCTCTTGTTGCTTAAATTACTTTGTTCGCTGTTTCCATGAAGCTGATGGAAAATCCTGTCTAAGAATTCAAGTTGCCTTTGGTCGGATTCTATGCGGGTGAGTACTTTGATCCTTGATGGTGATTTTCCATCAGATTTGTATACTCCTAGTATTTGGGGGTATGGGGGTACGCACAAACCGACAGCAATTTCATATACATGCTCAACAGCTGACGCTGCCGACAGTTCTTTGGTTGGGCGATTAGCGCAAACCAAGCAGATCCTTGGATCGGCCCTGTAATGTTTTTTGGGATTTTAAATTTCGGCACTATTGTAAGGTTTCTTGATAATCGGTTTTGGTTAGACACTTAGGTTAACATGTCCGGCTGTAAGATAGCATCCAGCATTGCGATTAGTTACGTGGTAAGACTTATCCCCTTTCTTTTAAACAAAAGATCAAAGATCTTAGGGATGCTATTTGACACCTTTTTTTGTATGAATAGATAGAATGTCACAGTACTTCGGTTGATGCTGCTTTGGGTGCTCTTATATTTGGGAGAGTGAGTATCCAAATTACCATCTTTCAGGAGGCATCTTATGTTGTGTATTTTTTTCCTTTAGAATGTGTTTACTGCCATCGTTACTTCGTTCGTCAACGAGTAAGTGTTTCATTACCTTTCAACTAAAAATGTTAGTGACCATACTGTAATTAATATATAGCTGGATCGGCTCAAAGGGCGTTCTCTCCACGTTTTCGACAGTAGGCGGCCTTGTTCTCTTAAGCAGTGCCTTTACGATCCCCATGTATATATACGGAAAGCGGTAAGTCCTCTCCGATGGTGGAAAGATGACGTTTTGACTCATCCCACCTATCTTATAGGGCGCGTTCACTCATACACCGCAAATATCACATTGGAGATATTAGAGACAGGGATCCAACCTCATAATAGTACCATAATCATCAGTATCTACCGTTCATTGAGGTAAATTATGAAATTGATGTGTGAGGAGAGTGTTGTTCCCGAGATAAATGACATGTTGCTCAAACATCCAGCGACAGTAGAAGAACACCATCTTGGATAATGGGAGGAGGTAGGGGTTGAGCATGTTATTTGAGGATTGGATCCTCTTTGTAGGGGCAGAGGAGGTTGACAGAGAAGATTGGGTGGGTGTGGCCAAAGGATGGTGGAAGCTGGAGACCATAGGCATTCTATGAAACAACCTTGTTCACCACATAGGGATCTAACCATTCATGATTTAATTTCTTCATTGGGTGAGTTGTTGTAATGTTTTGTGCATTTAGCCAGACCTTATCACTAGTCTTGTGTGTAGGAGTAGCCTGTCAATGTAGGTTGTAGAATTGTGCCATGTCATCTGCAGTCTTTGACAGGACAGAGCAGGTTTCATTGGTGGCTATCTTCATATTGTTATAAATAAAGGGATAAAGATGCTATTAAAAGATAGATACTTAGTTAAAAACATAAAAATTAGACAACAGACCAAAAGCAGTACAAAAAGACCAGATATATATATGAATGGGACATTAAAGATAATAACTATACAAAGCCATCACAAAAAGAATTACATTCACAGCTACATTTCCCATCTCTCTACAAATATTTTACTTGTATTATGGACATGAGACTCAGTTCCCAGCACTTTAGCACCTTGGCAGCTAAATGAGTGGAAGGTATGGAATGGAAATAGGAGATGGTACAGGGATGTTAGGAGCACTGGACAAAGCAGGGATTCATTGGAAATAAAGTAGGAATGGAACAGAAGAAAAGGTCTGAAGTAGATAGGGACTCAGAAAGAGACCAGGTGACTGCATATATGGCACCACCAGAAGTCACCAATCAATTCACACTTCTTACAGTGTGCTACTGATATAGTGTAGCACAAGGGACAAGAAAGGATCAAAGAAAGAAGGGCTAAAAAGGATTTCCAATTATCTTCTCTATTTCCAATAACCCAGCTATGACATATGTGACTGCTTAACTTCATACAGTGTGGAAATCTGTTGCTTCTGACCAGATCCAGTTGTATTTCCTTTTTCTCTTCATTAGTAACTAGGTATTGACTCCTTGAATAAGTACTATGGTGTCTCATAGGTAGTGCTTTAGTGAATAATTGTCTAACAATTATTTTCTCCTTGTTTGAACCAGCTGCTCACAATGTTTGGGGCACTACAGACTGCAGATTCAATTGTTATTGAATTTACAGTGTTCTCAGAAATCAGTACCAAGCTCCCAGTTGGAATAATGTGGTTGAAGTTCTGGAGTTGTTGATGGTTGTTTGTACCATTTGAACTTTTTAGATATGTCACATGATTTCTATTCATGTGACATAAGCCAATACCTCATTAAAAGCCTCCAATTTTTGCTTTTTTCACTCATTAACTGTCAGTAACAAAACCATTCAAATGAGACCTGGGATATGAAATATTCATATCTCAGGAGGTTCTACATTTATTTGCTATATTCTTGGTTCACGAGATAGCTAGGATCCTAGAGCATATGTCATAATATTTTGATGATTTTAACAATTATATTGAATCTCACAATAGATACACAATCCAAAACTTCCAAACATGTGAATGGTTTTGTTACTTACTATATTAGCTCTCTAAGGGATCTGTGTTAAGAACGGGCTGAGCCAAGGTTCTTGCTTATTACTTGAGTGAGGTTGTAACTTTGAGCAAGGTTCAGACTAGGGCTTGGCTTCAGCTTATGTGCTGTGCCATCCAGATCTTGTAGATTTCCTAATTTCCAAGGGCAAGGTCTAACTGAAAACTCAGGGTAATCTTAGTCAAATTTCTGACTACAGAACTACTAATTTGCATACACATTATATACGAGATTAGTATTTCAGATTAGTCAGAGGATTTCAAATCAAAAGAACAAGGGGGTTTCCAGAATGGGAATTAAAACAAAGGCAAGGTGAAACATGGATGAGTAAGAATAAGGTTTGGGTGAAGTTGTTACAAAGATTGTTGCACGAAGCAATGGAAATTACTTGAATAGGAAAATGTATCATAAGTGGAATTGTGAAGTGAATGAACTGGAGTGAGGTCTAGAACTAGGATGAGAGATCAATGGGAACTGAGCGGGGTTTCCGAAATAAAAAAGAGAACACTTAATCATGATTGACTAAGTGATGGGGATCTCGCAAAGCGAGATTTTAACAATCTGCCACTATAGCACTTCTGTAGGCATTGCAATGTCCTTCTTTGCAGCTACTTGTGTTATATTTGAGTCCTAAACATGTCTTGAGAAGCTCCTAATTGATATACATTTTGAACCTGAATGTCACATTTCTCATTCTCATTCTGTCCCTATCACTTATCTAATAACTATAATTGAAATTGCCTTGCCTTATAAGAAATAAACCTAAAGGAGAAACAATTCTTTTAGTAAATTCTCAATACTCCTGGTCGTGCTCCCGGTCTGCCTTGTATCGGTTCTTAGATTACTGCCAGGAGGGGTGGAGCTGGCTTTTCTCAGTTATGGATTTTAAATTGGAAAGACTACTTTCTTCTTGTTCGGTATAAGTGCAAGGCTAGTGGACCTCACAATCCTCCTTCAACTTAATGTTGTGAGGAGCACCTTCCTTTATTCATCGGTCTCAACCCAGAATCCCATGCTACAATCTTTTTGACCATGTTTGTATGAAATTTAGACTGTGCGAAGTTGATCCGGGAATCTGGATCGTCCCACCATTCAATTGTTTTCAGAAGTTAGCTTGTTTTGGCCACCGGATCACTTAACCTGGACCATGTCAGTCCCAACATCGGCTAATGCAGCTCAAGCCGTTGGAGAGTACCTCCAATCTCCGGATGACCTGCTGAAGATTTCAGTGTTCAGGAAGAAACTTGAGAAGGAGAAAGCTTCTATTGATTCAAAGCTGAAGAGCGGGGTCAAAGACCAACTAGATGCGACTCGTGAAGGACTCAAGAAGCTTTTTAGCACCAGGAATAATGTACAAACCATAAAGGATGAGATGTCGAACATTGATAGGTTATGCCGGGACCCGCAGAATGTCGTGAAGACTTTTGACCAGATCAGTCGGGTACGTAGCATTGTATTCACCAAGGTGTTATATGACTGACTTTACCCAGGTCTCACTGGTTCATCGAAATTTTACGCAAGTGGAGGAAATGGTGAACAATCTGCAAGAGATGTATTCAAGGCTTGATGACTTGGAGGAAATGTTAGCATCCGACAAAAGGGATATAACAGGGCCGGCTCCCTATCTTCTTCCTATTCATCATCAGCTTCATCAACTTGAGGCATTTCGTAATCAGACATTACACCAAGCAAAGAAAGCATCTGCTGACTCTCGAGCTATCTTGAATCGCTGGTTCGAACGACTGGACAAGGTTATTACTGAATTTGATCAACATATTGGAGAGCTGTCGCATAATGTCCTTCCCATTGTGCGTGCCGGACACCCGGAGGTCATTGTCAAACTTTGTAAAATTGCGGAGATTGAGGGTATGGAAGATCAGAAGGTACATCATGTTATTGTCACCTCTTGGCCTTAACACCTATTTTTGTCTTTCCTTGTAGGCCATCGCCATAAAACTCGTGAAGAAAGCTGCTAATATGGATGCTGCTGCAAAATTCAAGTCAATGCAGGCTAATGCACGGCAGATCAAACATTACCGCTCAAACATGATGAAAAATATCACCGAGTCGATACGTCAAAAGTTCGAGGAAGCCTATATTCGGGACCGTGAGAAACCTGCGGTGTTCTTGGATTCTCTACAGTGGATCTATGAGGACATAATACGCATCGAGGAGGATGTCGTCCCTTGCTTCCCCCCAGACTGTGAAATCTACAATCATTATCTACGGGAATATCATAAGTCTCTCAACGAGGTCATAAAAAAACTGGTTGCTGATGAACCAGAGGCTGTCGTTATACTTCAATTGCATGCGTGGATGAAGGACTACCGAAAGAGCATGAAAGAACTACGAGTCCCACCGGAGCTCCTAGAACCTCCATTACTCGACGGGAAGGATCAAACTTTGATTGACGATTATCTTGGCTTAATTGTTAGGAAGTTGGACGAGTGGAGTGCGAATCTCATGAAGACTGAGATTAAAGAGTTCATAACGCGCGAACAGCCCCCAGAGTTGGATTCTGACGGGTGGTATGGTATGCAGGGTGCGGTCATCATGTTCCAAATGGTCAACCAGCAAGTCGATCTTGCTGCCGACAGCGGACAAGGGGCGATTCTCGCGCGTGTCGTTGAGGACAGCAGTCGCATCATGCGTCAGACACAGCTGCAGTGGATCAATACCGTAGAGGGTGAGTACAAGAAACAGGTCGAAAAACCTGAGGAAGCCTTAGGAGGTCTGGTCGAATACGTTATTGCGCTCGCCAATGATCAGATCAAATGTGCTGATTACGCAGAGGCCCTCGCTGCAAGGCTCGAACCGTTGGTATCCGAGAAGTACAGCAGCATTATCAGCGAAAGACTGAATAATGCCATCGATGGTTACCTGGACGTAGCCAAGAAGTGCACACAGACACTTATCGACCTTATCTTCAATGATCTCAAGCCAGCTACGAAGCAGCTCTTCGGCTCCACCTGGTATAATGGAATCATGAGTCAGATCATCGAAACTATCCGCGATTATATGTCGGATTATCAAGCCTACCTGAATTCTTCTATCCTTGAGTTGCTCATAGAAGATCTCCTGGACACTTTTCTCATTACCTACTTAACAGCTCTTGCTAACACGAGCAAGCTACGGATGCCGGCAGCAATTCAACAGATTAAGAGCGACGTCGGCCAGTCATTTCAGTTCTTTTCGACACTCAAACCAGCGAAGGAATTGGAGGCATATTTTGAAGTAGTTGAAATGGTGCTGTCGCTGCTTGAGGCTTCGAAGAGTATGGTCTTCTTGTCGTATTGGAGTTTTGCGAAGAAACATGGGCCGTGTCTAGCATTCGTTGAATGTCTTATGAAGGCCCGGGAGGACTTGGATAGGTCATCCGTGAACGACGTTATGGATAGCGTGAAGCGGAAGGTGAAAGATGAGGGTTTAACAGACCGTAAGTGACACCACTCTATCCTCACTGTAACTTACTCAGAACTAATGTTTTAGCTCGAGAACCTACTATCATGAAAAAAATTGTAATTCAAAGTGCCTTTGCTAGGTTGCTTAATAAATAGTTGTATTTTCTATGTGCATTGCTCTCTTCGCGGACAGTCATTTACATTATTTATCTTACACGGCGTCATGAACTGTATCATGTAACTTATTCTATCTTTGACTTCTCTTGCACCGGAGAGATATTCGAGCGATCCGGTAGAAGGGCAGCAACCTCGTCAATCTTTCGGAATTGAAATGGGAACCGGGCGGGGTAGAGGAATGGCCGAAGATCAAATCCTAGAACGAGGATCAGAAAGCATGTAAAAAATCTGGCAGCAGACATACGGTTGTCGTCTGGGCTGTATGATTCCTACGATACAGAATTTCTTCAGAAAATACAGACATGTATGAATTATAGCCTACTTACAGCATGATATGCGGGAGTGAGCGTCGTCATCTTATGCCGATTTCGAGCGTACTCGAAAAAGAATAACTTGACCTTCCCAGCGATCTGATTGACTCGCGTGTCAACCAAGAGATTGAAACTGCCAAATGGACCAGTATACCTGTGTCGGTGAAAGGAAGGATCCCCATTCGTGGACGAGTTTGGTAAACATGCTGTACGGACCACACTTTTCCACCTTGCGTATACGACCGAAAACAGAAAGTTCATCATATGTCATACCCATGTCCGCCTACACATGATAAAAGCTGAAGATTTGCTTGTCACCAAAACCAATCACCCACCTCATCAGCTTGGACATAAGTCTCGGTGATCGGTTCTAATTCAGCAGTGGGGATAGCAGTCAAGAAACTGGCGAACTTGATAAGTAATACGACAAAGAGGAAACAATTGGCTCGTACCTGTCTAAAATTGGTAGGTCAAAGGCATCGCGAGCATAAGCGATAAACTTCTTCAAATCTGTTTTACTGATCCCACCAATGGGATTGATATCAGCTGTGATGAGAGGTGAGACAGTATGAGGAGCGAATTATAACTACACACCGGAAGAACAATCGTACTTGGTCAAGTATCCACGCAGACTATTTCAGGATGAGTAAATTAACCCTCTGATTGGTTCGAAATGCAGACCTTTCGTCCACATTTGCACTTCCCAATACAAGTAACCCGCCTGCCTTACCACGCACCCAAGGAAGCAGTTGGGCGAACATGTATGCCAGGACCATTCTTAAACGGGCCTATTCAAAGGTAAGCTAACGTGGTATAGCGTGACAAATGACCCACTTGGATATTCTGAAGCGCCAAATTTTCTGCATTTGATCCTCCGTGGGCCCGAAACTTCGGCTTGATTCCAGTCACGAAACCGAACAATTCCCGGACAGCTGTTACGATGCTGTCCATATTCAGATCTACGTGATAGCTGACACCAGAATAAGACATAAAGTGAAGGACGCTATAACAATGTACTCCGGAAACCCTCACCTTCCTATCGCTTCCCCAAGTAGTTTTGCTCGTCGTCTCGTCTCTTCGCTGGAGTTCTCAGTACCCATATAGCACGTGTGGAATATACGATTAGCAAATTCCCTTGGATCAGAAGGGATATAGCTGGAATCCGGGGGCTCCCCCGTCATCCTTCGAGCATCCTCTATGACCTGTTTATCTGTCGGTAACTGAGTTAACAACAGGCATCGTATTGGAAGGAAATTATTACCGGCCCTCGTGGCAGCCTCCGCAACGAGGCGACACATGGAATAAACAATGACTGAAGTGGCACAGCTATCAATTCCACCACTCAGAGGAATGAAGTAACCCTGTGTGCGTGACCGACGAAGATAGTCCCAAAGCCAGCACGCTGGACCTAGGCTGAAAGTAAAGCAAGTAAATTAGAAAGCTTGAAGTATACGTCTGGTAGCATACTGATTAGTTGATACGCACGCGATCTCCTCTTCTGTTGTGTGGTATCGCAGTTCAAATGACCTTGCCGCCGCAATATCCAGGACCTGATCTAATTGACCAGATGACATCGCAAATGGCACTTCAATGCGGTGATAACGTTCTGCAGCGGCGGCCTGGAAACTTCGGCTGCTGCTGGAAGCACGATGTGCCCGGACATCCTCGATGTCAATAGTGGCGCTGACCACTTCGATGTCGTTCAGGGAAAATTGACTACCTTGAGCCACAATGCGACCATTGACTGCAATCATAGCACAACCATCGTAATAAAGGCGGTCACCATCACAGCCCTGTTGATTCGCGTAGAGATATACACCTCCCAGCTAGATTGAATAAGTTAAAGAATGATTAGAAGATACAAGAGCGGCAAAAATACCTTGAGTGTGGCTTCCTTGATGAGTTCAACCCGTCTATACAACTTCCTCAACTCATGGTGGCTTCCACTTGAGTTGGTAAATATCTCGACGCCATCTAAACCCATCAAAATATGAGGACTAATTGTTGTGCGGTAAGTCCTCCGACTGCGATGATAGTATGAAAACAACCGACCTGGCCGGTGTAAACAGTTCTTCGCAAAGCTCGACGCCAATGCAGGTGTCCAAAGTGCTTATGACGGCATCTCCAAATGGAACAGTAGACTAGAAACTTTTATCAAGAAGTCACAGGAGATCATGTAAAGGAAGGAAGTAGTACCTGCCGAGTTATGTCTCTGATCATCCTTGGGAGGAAGTGCTCTTCCCATTGGCGATGTTTTGTCCACGGCGTAAAATACCTCAGCTCGCGATAGTTACCGTCATTAGCAAGCCACATCTTTGGGCGGATGAGAAGAATCTTCCTGTTGTGGATGATGATCCTGCAGTTGTATATCACATTCTTGTGTACCACGGGCCTAGCATCGGGAAAGTGTGGTCGAGCAGGTACTTTCGAAAGGGATAATATAAGAACTTACATTCCGATGTCACACATAATATCTGTTGCTTCATCAGAAACGAGAATTTTGGCGAGAATCTCCCAAGAGTGCAACACGGTGTCCCCTACACGTCTGTCAGTTGACAGAGTAGTTATGATCCTCCATTAGAGTCACTTGCCTTCTAAAAAGTGGTCAAGGCAACCATATCCACTGCATTGGTGTTAATAAACGTCATAGTTCTCAGTTGCGCATGGTGACGGACGGTATCTCAAGCTCGGGGCCGACACGGAGAGTGGCCTTCCGTTCCTTTGCGATTCTAATGCTACCAAGGATACGCTCAAGGTTTCCCTATGAATACGATGAGTAATACTATAATTCAGAGTGTACAGGGAACACACCTCGAAATCCAAAGCCCATTGGTTCAAGGAGCTATGAATTCCTGGTAAATCAATAAGTAGTGTGTTACTTTTACCCTCACCATCTAAGGTGTTTGGTTAATTGTGATCCTAGTGGGATCCAGGAAGACTCACGTAGCGACAGTTATGAGGTGTCCCATAAGTGGTACGTATTTATTTGGACGCGAGTGAATCTGAATCGGTCCGGAATTATGTTTTTCACCTGTGACACACGTGATACGGCCATGACCCCCGAATGTCTCTATGGTAACCGAACGGCCTGGTTTTCTCCTATGCGACGCTTTCGGAGTCAACCTCGAAGATCATTGCCCCCGATCCCTTCACTGCTCGTCACGCGTACAGCTACGGTACGAGTGCGTCACAAAACATTGGGTTGGATTACGTGGACCCGTCAATTTCTCAGATTGACGAAGCATACAATTTCTCTGCACAGCTTTCCAGTGTGCCTAATCCAGTGCTTCATTTTTATCAATTAAACATACTATTACAGGACTCCGAGGTTCTTGACATCATCGTTTTCCCCAAAGTGACTCGCGTCGAACGTGTCAGCAATCTTCCATGCTCTCTCCGAGTCGAGACCCTCGACAATAAAACGTACCACTTCGCCTTCAACAGTGACGAAGAGCTTTATAATTGGCTCACGGACATCCACCGTAGAATAACAGTCTGTGGCAATCCAACAAACGTTGCCCATGTGCTACACGTAGAGCCCGATAAGACCAACAAAGGACATCTGATTGTAAGCTTGACGACGCTCGTTCGCTGTTTGAAGGATGCAGCTAAAGTTGATGACAGGGATTACCAAAGGACTGGAGTCAAGGCATGTCTAATATCCTAGAGGAGTGATGTAATTGCAGGAATTAATTATATATCAAAAAACTTCAAAACTTCAAAAAAAAATAAGAAAAAATTGTACTTCATTTATGAATAACATATTTGGCAACCTTTTGGATATTTGCACTATCATCTATTTGGACAACATCCTTATCTATTTGGATGATGAAACCTCACACATTGGACATGTCCAAGAAGCTTTGCAATGGCTACATAAGCACCACCTTTATCCCCAAGAAGATAAATCCTCTTTTCATCAGACCTCAGTTGAATACCTTGGTTACATACTCTTGCCCCAGGGGCTTACCATGGTTGAAGAAAAAGTCAAGTGCATTCTAGACTGGCCAGAACCTCAGAAAGTCAAGGACATTCAGTCTTTCCTTGATTTTATGAACTTTTACAGATGTTTCATCAATAATTATTCCACCATCACAATTCCTCTTATCTGACTCACCAGGAAAGGTCTCCCATAGAACTTCACTGAGAATTGTAGAGAATCTTTCAACAAGTTGAAACAGGCATTTACAAGTGCACCTATCCTAACTCATTGGACACCTGACTGCCCCTTGATTGTAGAGACAGATGCATCAGACTATGCCCTCACTGCAATTCTCTCTCAGTACACCTTGGATGGTGAACTCCACCCCATAGCCTTTCACTCCCAAAATTTTACCTTGTCTGAACTTAATTATGATGTTCACAACAAGGAACTATTGGCTATTTTTGAGGTATTCCAACATTGGTGACACTATCTGAAAGGCTCTGCAGAACCCATCAATGTTATCACTGATCATAAAAATTTGGAGTACTTTTGTACTACTAAACTATTGACCAGATGACAGGCTAGATGGTCAGAATACCTTTCCCAGTTTAACCTCATCATATGTTTCAGACCTGGATACCTTGGAACAAAGCCTGACTCCCTTACTAGACATTGGGATGTCTACCTATAAGAGAGGGCAAGCAACTATGTCACTTACAACCCTCAGAACCTCAGACCAATTTTTTCCCAATATCAGTTGGCATCATCCCTCCAGGTAACTGTAAGGGCAACTTCTGTTACACTTGCAGAACATCACACAGTGCTAGCAAGGGGGAAATCCTAAGTTAGATATTATCCTATATACAGTAAAGGGGGTCTCACCTAGCAAGGGGGAAATCCTAAGAGGAAAGCTTAGGGTCCCTTGCTAGTGAGCCGTCTGATCTATATACCAGTGGTCTGTGCTCTACTTCCTTAGCATACCTTACCCTTCTCTTGGGTCTGAAGATATGCACACCAGTTCTATAAATACCAGGCATCTCAGGAGCCAATCTCCTGGGACCCAAACTGAGGTTCGGGTATTTAGCTCTTAGAGGTCTTGACCTGAACCAAGGTATCTTTCCTTAGCCTGAATGACTTGGTTTCAAGTCAAAGGGTCTGTTCCTAGCCTTCCTTGGCCCTTAGCTTCTGTAAGGGCAATCTAAGCAGGTGTTCTACCTTCGGGTGACGCACTGGCAAAGGGAGATCCAAAGGTTTAGTACAGTACCTAAATACACAGCAACTAGCATACCTGGCAAAGGGAGATCCAAAGAGAAAACTCTAGGGAGTCCTTTGCCTACTAACTACTGTATATAAGTACCGTCATTATGGCGCTCCATGTCACACCAGCATTGCCCTCCATATCAACCGGGAAGTTCTGTTGGAGTCCCAGCATAGTGGGCGACTAATGAGGGGATGGCTGATAGCCACGATCAGTGCTCACCGATGAAGACTGCCAGTCGTGACACCCGTTCGATGGGTGTCTCATTTGGGACTGCTGTGAGTGGGCTGAACGGGTCTCAGTTGGTAGGTATGATGCTGGGTGGAACAGCGTGGGGCAGTGTCGGTTGGGACCTACTATTGGGGGTTCCCCTGACAGCTTCCCACCTTAGATCTCAGTTCATAGCTTGGAAACTTTATGGGTAAGTGCCAAGCTGTTTAGCTGACCCAAGGGTGCTGAAGGTTTGGAAGGTCTTGCCAAAAATGTTGGGTCATTTGGTGCATTCCTGGCCAAACTGTGTTTGTTTCAGCTCAGGGCTTGAGATGGGTTATCCCCTGACAGCAACAAACCTCACTGAACCTGTCTCATGAGCAACCTTGCTCATGGACACTGAATGAATTCTAACCAATATTCATCAAAATCTTGCCTCAGACCCTCTTGCCCAGAAACACCTCAGATCCATCAAAGACCCTAAGTGGAAGACCAATCAAGGCAGTTTACTACTTTTCAACATATAAATCTATGTTCCCAAGGTTCAAGACTTATGATTATAAGTCTTACAGTTCAAACATGATCATATCCTGTCAGGACATTTTGGGCTCAACAAAACCTTGGAACTGGTCAGATAAGACTTCAACTGGCCTAGTATCAAATCCTATATCAAGGACTACTGTAAATAATGCACCACCTCTATGTGTAGCAAACCACAATAGTACAAGCCCTACGGACTAATCAAACAGCTCCCTGTCCCAGAGAAGCCCTGGAATTCTATATCCATGGATTTCATTGAACAGCTTCCAGCATCCTCAGAATTTACAGCTATTCTAGTCATCGTTGACTGATTCTCCAAACAAGGAATATTCATCCCCACCACTGACATGATAACCTTGCCCAAGCTCACCAAGCTCTTTATACTTCACATATTCTCCAAGCACGGCATCCCATCCCAGGTAACCTCTGACCAAAGTTCAGAATTTGTGTCACACTTCTGGCATTCTCTAGGGAAAGACCTGGACATGAAGCTGCACTACACTTTGGGTTATCACCCTGAAGGTGATGGATAGACCAAACATACTAATCAAACATTAGAACAGTACCTATGTGTCTACTGTAACTATCAGCAGGACAATTGGGCCTTGCTCCTTCCCCTTGTTGAGTTCACCTATAACAATGCTCTCAGTGCTACGACTGGAATCTTACCCTTTTTTGCTAATAAGGGCTACCACCCAAACCTTACAATCCACCCTGAATGTGACCTTGCTTCTTTGAGAGCTCAAGACTTTGTTGTGGAATTGGACAAACTTCATTAAGAACTTTGCTGAGCTATCCTTGCTGATCAACAGGCTGACCAAACCTTAGCTAATACCAAACAGCTTCCAGCACCAGACTTCAAGGTCAGAAATCTCACATTTGTCCAGGTACAATTCTTTAGAACAATGTGACCTACCAAGAAACTTGCCAAGAAGTTTTTGAGTCCTTTTGAAATCATTGCACATCCTGGTACTCACTCAGTCACTCTGAAACTCCCAGATTATATGAGAGCAGTACACCCTATACTTCACATTTCAATGCTAGAACCAACCTCACCCAACACTATTCCAAACCATACTCAGCAACCTCTGCCTCCAGTCATCATTGACAGTGAACCAGAATTCAAAGTCACTGAGGTTCTGGATTCTAAGATTGACAGAAGGTGAAGACCCTGTACCTGGTATGGTGGGCAGGTTACAAAGACACAGATGAAGAAACCTCATGGATCCTTGCAACTGAGGTTGACAATGCATCCAAGCTTGTTCAAGACTTTCACAAGTAGTACCAAACCAAGCCTGGACCATTATCTACTCTCTAAGTCCCTCATCACTTATGTCTTGAAAAACTTTCACTTGCTCAAAAAAAAAAAAGAGAAAAAGAATGTATTATCTCTATGACTTTTGCCCCCAGAAGCTTTTTAGGATTTTTCACCATACTAGGTACCTGCTCCCTAGCCAAACCTCTTCTTCAGTCATCCTTGCTAGTGGTCCTCATTAACCTCTCCAAGTTCTTCTTCTTCTCCCTCTCTAACTGCAACTTCACCCACCTCCTATGATACCAGCTATTCTCCTTCAACTCATCCAGCCCTTCTCTGACCTCTACCAATTCACCTCTTAGTTCTTCAGCCCCCTTCCTAACCTCAGCCAAATCTTCCTGAAGTTTTGGATAACCTTGCTCAACTCTTGAAATTGCATCTATCAATGCAAATACTGGCAAGGTTTGGAGCACTGCTGCTGGAGGCACTATAACATGAGATGGTGGAGAAGGTGAGACTGTGGGAGTGACTAACAACCTCAGGAAAAGAGGTGGTGATGGCTCTGGAGAAGTGTCCATGACATTGACCAAAGACAACCTTGACCTTGATGGCCACCCAGACTTCACCTCAGGTTTTGATCCTCACCCAATCCTTGTCTCTGGAGACTGAGGTTCAAGCTCAGCCTCAACCTCTCACCCATCCTCATCCTCATCATCCTCACTAACCTCATCTGTCTTCTGCTTCCCTTTACCCAACTTTTCTTGGGGCTCCTTGGCCCTCTCACTCCCCTCACCCTCTGCTTTATCAAACAATGTATACCTTGCTCTGAGCACCAGACACACACACCAAGGTCAACATCTCTGTTCAGGTCAATGACCTGATGAAGGCATGTTTTGCCTTGCTTTGTGCAGTTGGTACAAGGATACTTAGCACATACCATGTCAAATCATCCTCGCTGTTAGCATACTTTGTATCACCATAAGCAATGAAAGCATTGCCTTCAGGACTGATGTTGTACATCATCTGAAGGCAAGCATACTGTAAAAAGCAAAATACAGCAATTAGTACAACCCAAGGTTTCAAGAACCTCACTCACTCACCTTGTCACTCTGGTACTTGAATCCTTCAGTCCACAGTTCACACATATCAATGAGTTTTTCACTGATAACATTCCAAATAAATTCATTAGCTTCAAACATGAAGGGTAGACTACTAGGGCCAGCGATAGGTGAAGTAGACATGGGAATGTCACATTCACACTTCACCTTTATAGTTTTCTCTCTGAGAAAATTCAAACACAAATTTCAGCCTGAGGTTAACTACTGTGGCCTTATGGGCTCAGCCATAAGGGGGGGATACTGTTAGGATCACCTCATAAGATCCCTGCTTACTTAGTCATCATGATTGAGTAATCTTTTCTTTTCACCTATTCAAGTAACCCCACTCAGTCCCTTTGTTTACTCAGCCTAGAGTTCAGATGTCAGAGTTCAGTCAGAGATCACTGTCAGTTGTTGTTTCTCATTTATATCCTTCTATGACTTTCCATAACCTTCCAGAACTTTCCATAATTTTCCATCACCTTCTATAACTTTCTGGGACCTTCTACTTTCTATCACCTTCTAGAACCTTTTAGAACCTTCCATCACCTTCTATGACCTTCTGTAACTTTCTGCTAGGGTATATAAGTGTGACTGGTGTAACGGTTACCCCTCAGCTTGATCTCTGAGGATTACCACTACACCAGGTGGGCTTCTATATATTCATTGCTAGTAACCTTTGTATAAACTGAGGATTACTGCTACACCAGGTGGAAAAACCCCTTATCAGCTCATTAAATATTGGAGTATCTTATTGTTGTGACCTTGTTAATAGTGTTGCCCTCACATCAGACCTCACTCCATTTATTCACTTGTATTTTCTGCTTGTGATATCTTTTCCTATTTAAGTATTTTCCATTGCCTTGCACAACAATTTTTGTAACACACCTCACCCAAACCTTATCCTTACTCATCTATGTTTCACCTCACCTTTGTTCCAATCCCCATTCTGGAAATCCCCTTGTTCTTTTGATTTGAAATTCTTTTGACTATTTGAAATACTAATTTCATATATAATGTGTATGTAAATTAGTAGTTCAGTAGTCAGAAAATCAACTAAGATTACCCCAAGCTTTCTGTCAGACCTTACCCTTGGAAATTAAGGATCTTATGGGATCTGAATGGCACAGCACATGAGCTGAAGCTAAGCCTTACTCCAATCTCACTCATTGTCACAACCTTGACCCAAGAACTTGGCTCAACCTGTTCTTGACAAGTGTGATGATATAGGGTAGGATTCAAGTGAAATGAGACTCTGTTGGCTGGATTGGCTGGCGTCAGGGTGTTTTGGAACCTGGACAAGGCCTTGGTGTTAAAGATATAATACTTTAGTCTATCACTTTGTGTAGTGAAGCAAGACAAAGAAGAGTTTCAAACTTTGCTATAGCAGCAATCAATGAGACTATCAAAGTCTATAGGTTCAGGACACTTAGGGGTCCAGAGATACAGTAGGGGACAAAACCGTTCAAGTGTTTTGAACATTTGTGTTGTACTGTAAATAACAGGAGGGTTACATAATCAAAAAATATGATGTAATTAGTGGAGATAGCCCTGCTTCTGAACTTGTGGTCACAATCAATATGATTATGTACAGTAGGGGACAAAACCATTCACATGTTGTGAACACTTTGATTGTGTAGCAAGTAATGCAATGATCACATAATCACAAAATCTGATATAATTTATCATGATAGCCCTGCATCTTAGCTTGAGGTCACTCACCAGGATGATTATGTAATTCTCAATATTGGCCAAGATATCAATTCTTTAAAATAATCAAACATGTGAACAGTTTTGTCTCCTTTATTTTTTTCATCAAAAAATGGTATATATTAGTATTTGGTATAGCCCCCATTTGCTCTCATCACAGCCTACACCCTCCTAGGCATACTCTCAATAACTTCTGACACACCTCAGGCTCTATCTTGTTCCATTCCACCTGAACCCTCTTCCACAACTCATGCACTCCATTAGGGGGGTTTTCATAGTCAGAAAGGCATTTTTTGACAATAGTCCAGAGGTGTTCAATGGGATTCAGGTCAGGAGACTGAGCTGGCCACTTCATGATCTCATAACCATGGTCAGAAAACCATTGGGTGGCCTTCTTGCATGTATGCTTGGGGTCATTATCCTGTTGGAAAATGATGTCAGTAGAATCTTTACCATAATACTCCAGGCTAGCTGGAAGATCTTCATCCAAAATCTGTCTGTACAACTCCCCATCCATCCATCAATTTTGACAGCATATTCAGGTCTTTCCCATAGCATACAGCCCCACACCATCACAGAACCTCTACAAAACTTCAGTGTTCCCATCATTCAAAGGCTCTCCAGCCTTTTTATAGACCCACCTCCTTCCATCTGACCCCAAGCAATTGATTTTGGTCTCATCTGACCAGACAATACACTTCCAGTCCTCTACAGTCCACTCTAGATGAGCTTCTGTAAACTCCCTCCTCGCCTTCCTATGCCTTGCACTAAGAAGTGGCTTCTTCTTCTTCACAACTGCCTTCATCCCTGCCTTCTTCAGGTGCTTCCTTACATTTTTAGAGGCCAAGGGTTGATTAAGAATGTTTTTGAGCACCTGGGTGCCTTGGATCACATTCTCAATCTTCCCTCTTTCCATGAGATGCATGATATGATGGAGATTGGAGGGGGAAATCTTAGAAGGGTGACCACCAGAGGACTTGGTAATGTCAGGACAGTGTTTCCTGCAAATCTTGGAGATGAAATCAACAGAGACACCAAGGTAGGAAGAGATATAATGGCCAGAATGACCAGATTTGAGCAGTTGGATGATAGAGTCAACTTTGGCAGCAGAGAGGAACTTCATGGTTGAAAACAAGGGGGTATTTGGTGTTGTTTGGATAGAAACAAACCTTAATTATGATCATATGATATCACGTGACATCTCACATGATTTTGAGCTCTGTATGTATCATTTATTGATGAAAAAATAGAGGGGACAAAACTGTTCACATGTTTGATTATTTTAAATAATTAATATCTTGGCCAATATTGAGAATTACATAATCATCCTGGTGAGTGACCTCAAGC
>QFEC01013624.1:1652-25398 GCA_003316585.1 Gomphus bonarii | reverse complement strand
ACTCATTCTCTATATAAGTAATTAGTCCTCATGTATGTATTCTCTGTTCAGATTATTGACTAAGTTAGACATATGCTATCAGTCTATAAGTTAGTAGTCCAATCATTTGGGACCAAGCACTCAGAACCCTACTGAGCATCAGTCCAAAATCTAGTGGCATGGGCAGGGAGATAGGTGCAACACAAGTACATTAAAGCTGACCCCACATCTGACCTTGGCTCATTGGACCAAGCTGAACCACCCAAACCAAGGGCATGTGTGCACACACTTAGCACTTACTGTAGTCTCTTCTCATTTGTCTTCCTTACTGGCTGTGACAGGTTTCTTGTGTTACAGTCACAGTAGCTATATAGTTGCTGCTTAGGTAAGGGGGTCCTTAGTTCTTTCTCTTCTGGACCTTCCTACCAGGTAAGCAGCTCATGTGTATCTAGCTACAGTTACCTTTATATATTTACTTCTGGACCTCCCTACCAGTTGTCTAATAGCATCTGTGGGTAGGCCTGGGGTTAGAGTCCCTAGGTCAGGCCTAGGGTAGAAAGGCAGGGCTGTGGTGGTGTCCTGCTGTCTTAGCTCCCAGCAGTTGCCTGAGTTGGTGCCCAAGTAGGTTGCCCTTACAGTAGACCACTCAAGAGCAATAGAAGGACATGCAGCAATGATCATACACCACCACACCAATATGCACACCATGACCACCCCACCCATGCCCACAAATACAATACTCACACTCAGGTATCACACACTGACAAAAGCCAGACTTGACACAGTGAGGAGGTGGTGGATAAACCCATGAGCGGTCCCCAAGAACAAGAATACTCAGCACCTCTAGAATGAAGTCTCCCTTCTACTTATGACTATGGTGCTCCATTTTGTCATACCAGCCTACTTTGGCAGCCAAGCACTTACAAATCTAGATTACCCCACATGACACAGACAGACAGGATAAAGCCAATACCTAGCCTCACCAACAGTGTGGGGTGGCAAACACTTCCAAGGGAACTGGGCCAGTAGGGGGTTAGGCCCATTGTTGGTGCAGCCACCCACATGCCCAGGGAAAGGGAGGAAAGACCCATGCTTACCATAGGTAGAAACTGTGTAACGACCATCATAGGTGTGATACCTGCAGTCAAATAAATTGATGAGGAAAAAAAAAAGGGGGGGGGAAACATTTTTCTAATCATTTTGATCAAATCCAGGTAGCATATATATAGATACCCAGCTATGTATAACATTGAAAGCTGTTGCTTCAATCCCAAAGTAGATAGTTTCCTCATTCTCTCAAACTGACAATTTAGAATTGCAACTATGTATAAATAGTATAGTCCTACCTATAGATACACCAGTACTTCATGCTATATTGCCTGATCACTCCTTGTTCTGCTCAGCGCTTTGCTAAAAACCTGATTAGGAATGCCCTCAGACTCATTGTTTGAGATCTCACATTTCTCAGATAAGTTTTTGTTACTATTCAGACATTGCTCACAAGTTGTTGAGCACACAGACAAGCAGCTTGTTTTCCTATTGAATTTACAAATCACTTAGAATACTGGGCCAATCCCTCAGGACCAGTGCTAAAGGGCCAGTTTGCCACACCCAGAGAGAATAAACCATCCACACAGTTACAGAACACTTTCTATTGTATAGATAATTAGAAATGGTCTACTAGTTACAACTCTACTTAGCAAACCAGCCCCTAAACAAAATGACGACTCTTAACATCAGTTCCCGTCATGAGCTCCGCTTAGGACTTCACAAAGAAACGTCTCAGCAAACGTAACTCGATACTTTCCGCTTGTACAATCACTGGTGGTACCTAAATATTTTAGGTCTCTTAAACGCTTAATGAAGACGCCCTGTCTTCTATCATGGCTGCTTTCCCCGGAGAGCGGGGTACGATACGGCAATAATACTGTTCGGGATAACTGACAAGGAACAAAGTTCAGTTCAATCAGAATTCGTGTGGTAGGATGCACACGGAACGTACTTGACAAGTCCAGAAGAAAACTTCGGCGTCAACGTCTGTTCCTTTCCATTCTCATCCACCGAAGGCAAGAAATCGAAACAGGAGAGAAGGCAAGTGATAAGAATGAACACGCTGTTCTCGCCTAGCAGTTTTCCAGGACAGATCCTAAGATAAGATGATTCAAAGGGTAAGCACACGGGACTGGGCTTTGCAGTTGAGACAGAAAAAAACGGTGTGTGTGTACCTTCGTCCAAACCCAAAGGCGTACGTATGAGGATCCTTGGGTCCGTTGGACTCCAAAAATCGCTCTGGAAAAAAATCCGTCGCTGGATGATTACTGTCTTCAAACGCAAGAGACCTATGGCAGAGTCAGATCAGCATCATTGAAGCGAGGGGAATAGCGCATTTATTTGCACCAAACGTTTGGAATCACAACAGTCCCCGCTGGGATAAAATAACCTAGGGACGGAGATCAATCTAGAAAGTGGATTCGTGATGAAGACTACCTTCGTAAACGTCATCTTTTTCTGAACGACGCGCGATACCTACAAATCCAATGAGCTTAGGGGAGAGGGGGAAAATGTCGAAATATATACTTAGAGGAAGGACAGGATGCCAGCGCATCGTCTCTTTGATGACTGCGTTGACATAGGGCACACGCGGACGATCTGCGATCTCAGGGAGCCTGTCAAATCCGATGATGTCGTCAACCTCGCGTTGCGCTTTCTTTTGGATTTCTGGATGCATAACCATCGCCATGATGAATGTGAGAGTAGTTGCATAAGTCTACGGTCACGGTAAGTCGAACGTCTTTCATTGTGAGAGACACGCCTAACAGTTTCGCCGCCGGCTGTAACCACACCGTGACAGCTTATCAGCTATGCCACGCTCGAGCAAAAAAAAAAAAGAAATATACCTCCGTACATGGATCCTCCGACCCATCTAACCGTGTCTTTAAACTCTCGTACTTCATCTTCCGTTGAGCCCTGCGGAGCATCTAACAGGTCTCTAGTAAACGACGGGCGCGCGGTATTTGAGTTCTGCGATGGGGACATCAGTTCCTCGGTTTCAATAGAGAAAAACCCTTGCGGCGGCGGCACCATTTCGTTTTGGACGTGCTCAAATGGATCTGTGATGAGTTTTTCGATCATGTCGCGTCCCTTCAAGCCATCTTTTCGGAAGGTTGCGAATGGAGCCCAGGAGGGCAGATGTTTCACTGAGCATGAGAAAGCAGTGGAATCAGTGGCAACGCTCCGGTAACTACATCAGAGGAGTATGAATTACGCCAGGGAAGTATATCAACGAGGTATGCTCCTGGGAAGGCGGCTTGACTAATGAGTTCCATGGTTTCTTCTGCTTGCTTGATATACTGGAGATACTCAATCTCACAAATGAACACGATAGCATTGGGCTCACTTTATCATCGGCTTCTTGGGCAGACAACCCGTATGTGACTGCCATCACGATCCTCCCCGCCGTTCTAAAATGGCACAAATTAATACTGCATTCATGCGATGATATGAAGAGTACAGCATACACTCGAGCATGATCCATGAACTCTTCTGGGTTATTCAACAAGGCTTTACACATCAGGACTGCAAGCTCTTCCTGAATGATGTGGTATTTCTTGACTGCTTCCGAGCTCAGAACCGTGTGTGCAAGTTTTCGGTGAAACTTCCATCCACTGCCGTATGGCATCATGGTTACGCTCTATTGACAGCCTAATTAGCAAGACTGTTGGCACGGTGAACGAAAATTTGACATTATTCAGACCCATGAGCTCTCCAGCGACGGTGAACATGGGTCTGTGAGAGTAATTACTGCCTCGTTTGTCCAACAAGTCGCTAATCGCTTTCTGGCTGTTCAGTACCAGTATGGAGTTTCTCAGCCCGTGGAGGTACACAAGAGGTCCTTCCAAACACCTCGATTTAAGATACGTATGCCATGAGTGGCTTCAGTTGGGCTCACCGTATTCTTCCTTCCATTTGGTGAAGGTGACCCAAGGCTCTTCCCTTGGGATATTGAGCAGATTTCCGATAATCCATTTGGCTGGAGGACCGGGAGGAGAAGGAGGAGTCTGTGACTTGTTGTGGGTGCTTTTCCACCAGCGGTGGGCGATTGCAGTCACGGTGACAATCAATACAACAATAATCGCCTCAAGTTTATCGGGCAACATAATAGTTGTCGAGAAGAACAGACCAGGGACCGTCCTATATTCCACAGAACAGTTACGTGACAAATTTGTCAACCTTGCTATTCGCGCTGGCCAGGGCCATCACAGTCGCACCCAAACTTTGAGCTGTGCACGGTGAACAAACATCACGTGACATTTCCATCTAGCATATAAATTTGGAGTTAGGTGTTCTGATTTAAAAATGAATTGTTATCAGAGTACAAAACTAGTCTAAAGGAAACGCCGGCCGGCGTATAGGGAGACCGTGAGAGCCTCAGCTTATGGCCGGAAGCTTCTTGTCAATGAGAGTACGTACATTGATGTCCTTTACCGGGTATGGCACCTCAGTAGAGCACTAGCAGAAGAAGCTGATTCAGTCAGCGTTTCAAAGATAAGATCAGCGCTCAAGTCTCATTGTTGACAAAGGTCCGCATCATTAATAACACCGTACATAGATGTCGTTTACCAGGATATGGCAACTCAGCAGAGCACTGGCAGAAGAAGCTGATCCAGTCAGCGTTTCAAAGATAAGATCAGCACTCAAGTCCCATTGTTGACGAAGGTTTGGCATCATTACTAACACCGAAGGACCAAACATCTGGAAATTGGCAAGTGTCCAAGCACCGTGATGGCGTCACAGTGGCCATGGACTGATCTCGGTTAACTCTGTGGCGCATAACTAAAATAATGATATCCGATTGCCGCCTTGTGCGGATGGTTTGTAATGTCTATACTTAGGTCAATGTGACCATCTTGGACGGAAGCACCCCTCCACATGCGTACTTGCTGAATGTCTGAGTGCGCTCGGGTTCTGTACAGATATATCCCCATTCGTGCGTCAGCGGTCTTAGAAATGGAGTAGATTTGGCATCAATCCCTAAGTCACCCGTTCTTGTCTCATACGCTGCCTCGCTGCCGTCAGCGGGCAGGCCTAGATATTACTTAGGGGGTTCTTCCAGTCCGAGTTGCATCAAAATGTTCCCATATTACACTCTTCCCTTCATTGCTGAACTTGTCCCCTCCAGAATTCAAGAACATGGGTCCATCCCGCTCATAGCCCTTGCACTTGTCTTATTGTGGTCTCTCAACCAAATTCTTGGTTCTCCCGTTGCAGTTTCCAAACTCCAAGTCCCGGTGAGTTGAGCGACTGGACACATTCTCTTTATGACTTATGTCCATTCCCATAGTCTGGTGCTCACTGGCTCTGGGGTCACGAAAAGACGGTGTTCGTAGACAGCGCGGGTGATGCCTTTACTCGGTGGATCAGGGAGGTCGGACCGGTATTTAGAATCAAGGCATCTCTTTGGGTGAGGTTTTTTCCTTGGGTAGGTTTTGAACTTGTCTTATAGTTTTACCAATCATAGCATCGCGATGTGGTGAGACGGAGAATATTGTCCACGAAAGACAGCCAACTCATCCCCAACAGCTCATCCTCTGTGACCCCAAGGCGACTACACACCTCCTTCAAAAACGCGTCTATCATTACCGTACGTCTCCAGAATGTGCTTATTTGTCCTCTAACGAATTCGTCTTCATCTTAGATCACAGCGCCGTAGTGCGTCCCAGAATAGCTCGTCTCCTCGGTCGCGGCTTGGGTTGGGTGGAGGGTGAGGCCGAGCACAAGCGAATGCGGAACCTAGTGAGCCCATCGTTGAGGTATATTGTTCCCCTCCACTATCAGCATTTGGTTTTTACCCCCCACTCTCACTTTTAGCCCAGATTCCATCAGGGCCATGAGCCAGAACATCCTCGAAGCCGCTCTTTCGGTGCTTCCTGTCACTTTTGAACAAAGCAGTTTGAGGCTCATGGTTGGCATATAGCTGCAAGAGGATCTCTCTCAACATGTCCAGAGGAACGGTGGTAAATCCACTATCAATGTCATGGATTGGATGGGTCAAGCTTCGTAAGTTTTTCTTTTGTCCCATCCAAGACTATCCCAGTGTTTCACGTAACACGATACACAGACTTGACGTGATTGGACGCGTGGTTTGTAGATTTATCTCCATGCTAGTATGCCATAACCACGTTTTAATAGGGCTTTGGACATGATTTCGGAGGTGGAAAGAACCAGGATGCTCAACGAATTATCGGTAGCAGACGGGAAGGAGCGTCGAAAGTCTTGGGATATGCAGGCTTCCTGGTGAGCCACTCACCTTGCTTGTATATCAACAGCTTTCTAAAAATTAATTTCACAGGCACTAATGCTGCTTCGACGCTTCTCCATTTTGAATTATCTCCCGATCAAAGCAATTCAAGCTCAGAGCATCGTCAAAACGACGATTCAGGTTCTTCAGCAGCAATGTATATTTAATCACACTCTGACTTTCTTTTTCTTTCAGTCTGGAGTAGCTCGTGAAATAGTTCATCGAGGCGAACAGCTTCTGCAAGCCGAACGCAAAAATGATCTACTCTCTCGTCTAAGTGAGATCAATAGTTAAAAAGATCGTGTACACGTTAAATGATCATTCGTCAGTGGCGGCTCGTGCTAATGGCGAGATCTCAGAGTCTGAATTGTTCGAACAAGTAAGCAACAGGAGTTTAACTGATGCGCCCGTTAACCTTCTCACCATTCTCCCTTATAGATCAGCACTTTTGTGTAGGTTCATCGGTTTCTACCTTGACTCTCCTAAGTAAATCTCTGCCACCATTTTTTTTATAGAACGGCAGGCAACGATACCACTGCTCAAACACTTGCATTCACGCTTTGGGAACTATCAAGGAATCAAGAGTCTCAGAGTCGCCTTCGCGCAGAGGTAGAGGCCTACCCCGGAAATCCTACGTATGACGACTTCCAAAAAGGGTTACCCTACCTAGATGCCGTATGCAGAGAGATGTGCGTAAACTGCCCCCCCTCCCCTTCCGCTTTCAGAACTTTCGTATACACACGCTCACTGCCAAAAATTAGCCTGAGGTTGTATCCTGGCCTGCCATACATGGAGAGGGTAGCAACGAAACCCGACGTTCTCCCTCTGCGTCACCCCATCAATCTCCCAAACGGAAAAACTATCACAGAACTGACCGTTACTCCGGGACAGGTGTGTGTGTCTCACTCTCTCTTCAGTCGTTAGTTCGGTTTGGGGCTTGGGACGCAAACGGTAGCACGATTCGATTTTAAACCTAGTTTCTTCTTCTTTCTTAGGTCGTCATAGTCCCTATCATCTCCATCCATCGCATGAATTCGGTATGGGGGGATGGAGAACATTACCGACCCGAAAGATGGATGGAGCCCCTCCCTCCTCAGGACATCCTCTCATCCGGTTGGTCTAATCTCCTGGCCTTTTCTGATGGACCCCGAAACTGTATCGGAATGCGACTGGGTCAGTCAGTCACTACGTCGTTATTAGATCCATTAGCTGAATATAATCCATATATACCTAAACTTTTTTTTTCAGCCATCTTCGAGTACAAGGTTCGAACATAATGTTTTCCGGAATTATATGCCATGGAAATTGACACTCTTTCGATTAGGTCGTCTTGTTCAATCTCATTCGTTACTTCGTCTTCAAGGATGCCAGGCGTACCGTCGATTTGAAGGTCTCTTCCAATATCCAGCCATGGGTCATAGGAGAGAAAGAAAAGGGTCCCCAACTTCCAGTCGTTGTCGAAGCCGTCTAAATGAATCGTTCATAGACGAAAAACATCGTAAACAATAGTCATGAAATAGTATTGTCTTATTTTTTTCCTTTCTGCCAACGTAAAAATCGTTCAGAATCTCCATGCGAGTTGAAAGTTTTCATCTCATATCAATTCAAAACTCGTGGTCTATTACATCCTTTTAGCTAGAAGCATAAAAATCGGTTTACGACAAAAAATTCATTGCATTCAAGCAGTAGCCCGAGCAAGCAAGGCAGTAGTCACCGGTCTCGGTGTGATCGAGCAGCGGAATGGTTTGGCGCGCTAAAGAGAGGCTGTTATCCCCATGACCCATTAGCTGATATAGTCCATATATACCTAAACTTTTTTTTCAGCCATCTTCGAGTACAAGGTTCTAACGATGTTTTGCGGAATTGTGTGTCATGAAAATTGACTCTCTTTCAATTAGTTCGTCTTGTTCAACCTCATTCGTTCCTTCGTCTTCACGGATGTCAGGCGTACCGTCGATTTGAAAGTCTCTTCCAATATTCAGCCTTGGGTCACAAGAGAGAAAGAAAAGGTCCCCAACTTCCAGTTGTCGTCGAAGCCGTCTAAATGAATCATTCACAGACGAAAAGCATTGTCATGAAATACTGTTGTCTTATCTTTTTTTCCTTTTGCCAACGCAAAAATCGTTCAGACTTTTCATGCGAGTTGAAAGTTTTCATCTCATATCAATTCAAAACTCTGGTCTATTACATCCTTTTAGCTAGAAGCATAAAAATCGGTTTACGACAAAAAATTCATTGCATTCAAGCAGTAGCCCGAGCAAGCAAGTCAGCAGTCATGAGTCTCGGTGTGATCGAGCAGCGGAATGGTTTGGGCGCGCTAAAGAAAGGCTGTTATCCCCATGACAGGACAGGAGTGATGTCTTTTGCACTCACGGAACTAATCCCTTTGAGAACTCCAACGGCGGCGGAGGATGGATCCGACCCCCTGGTTGCACTTCAGGTCCGATTTCGAACAGAGCGATCACCCTGGCCACATTGAGATATAATAGCGCGTTTGCGAAATGATTTCCAGGACAAGTCCTTGACGAAACATAAAAATAAAAATAGAGCACAAAGGCGAAAGGGCTTTATATACCTCCTACCAAATCCGAATACTAAAGTGCGCGGATCGCGGGGCACTGGACCAACCGATGGTAAAAATCTCTCGGGATTGAATTTTTCGGGTTCAGGATATTCTTCTGCATTATGAAGCATTGCCCTTCATTGCGAGATAAATCCCGCCCGCCCTCAAAGGAGGAAACTTGAGAGAACACACACCATACATTGGCCATAATCCAGGTATTCTTGGGAATTCGGTGGCCCAAATATTCGTCATCCGACATGGGGGCGTGTGTGACGAGTGGAATTGAGGGATTGTAACGATGGATCTCTTGGATCACCGCGTCGAGGTAAGGAAGGGAATGCATAGCATCAAGCCCCGGCAAAGCGCCATTTCCGACGACAGAAGAGATCTCCTCATACGCACGCTTCTGCACTTCTGGGTGACGCGCCATGAGCAAGAAGAAGGTTAATAGAGAACCAATAAGCTAATTATGGTTTCAGAAAAAGGTATTCTGGAGCTGTGAGAACTACATACAGTCTCGGTGCCCGCTATGTCAGAACTCTTAATGCTAAAAAAAATCATATAAAAGGCAAACGGTGACGCACCACTATACAAGCTTCCCGCAGTAGCCATGATGATGTGTTCATCCGTGCCGTCTTCCTGAGTTTTCTCGAGACTCTCCAGGCTCTGGCTAACAAACGAAGGTTGGGCGAGCCCCTTTGCCTAGCATTGTGAAAATATGAGCCATCTTTCCACATATCGTTCGAAGCTGACAAAAAATAAAATAAAATGCAAACCAACCATGTCTGATTTTACTTGATAAAATGGAGGTCGAGTCATTTTCATGAATAGAGTCTTCGCATCTTTGGCCCATTGCTGAAATCCTGCTCCTGGCATCCATGAAGGGACATAAGCCACTTGATTCCATGTCAGTGATAAAAACTGTATATATATATGGTCGGACTTACGCGCCGGAAAAAAATTCACAAGCCATCTTCCAGGTTGAAGAGCGATTCCAGTCTGATCCATGACTTCCCTGGCTATATCAAGATAGTCATCTTGCGGATCATGACCGTATGTGAATCGAACAACCATAGAGTCTATGTTACTTTTGAAGCATGTGAGAAAACAATAGAATGGATTAGAGACTGTCCCCCACTGTTGAACGTGTTGGTAAAAGAGGTCTGGGGAGGCATGCAGCGCAGACAGAAGCTGTTTAGATTGAGAATCTAGAAGAGCGCTCCACTGGGTTGTAACAGATTTCATATTCAGAGCTCCATGGAGAAACTTGCGAGACTTTGTGAGACGAGGACCATAGTACTGGAAACCAACGTTATCTTGTCGGCCTAAGAGTTCGGCCATTGGCCATCGAGGCTTAGAAGCAAAGTTTCTTCGCTTGTCGAGAAGATCTACTGCTGCATCGACCGTGTTGATGACAATAACATTTCTTCCAAACGTTGGCAAGCATATAACTGGTCCTGTTTCATTGAATGGATCGATAAGAACCAAAGAGTATTAGTCTTCATAAGATAATAATAGGGTCACGTGACCATATTGTTTTGTCCAATGGGCATAAGTCTTCCACGGGGGCTGACCCGCCGCAGTGTCAGATATACTTCCAAAAATCAAAAACCTGTGAGGGCCTAGAAATAGGAATCGTCCAGTTTTTTTAGTGGACTACTAGCCAAAGGAAAACGAAAAAACCTGGTGGCAGGGGTAGAACACGCCATTGCTTGAGAGATAGGATACAAAAGGTGGCGAGTAAGAGAACGCTAACAAGAGCTATCAATGAGAGCGACGTGTGGTGGTGTTCGGACAACATGGCACTGTGCTTCGTCACATCGGAGGAACTATATATCAATCATCAATTCAGGGGTACCAATTAAATTTGTCATAACTTTATGATATTCGCGCTCCTGGTGGGCGCTATGGTGTCATCGATATGTCAGGAAGTTTGGAACACCGCAAAGAGAGAATCCGAGATTTTTGTTGAGAGAGCACAAGAGACAATCGCAATGGCTATGAGCGAGGTGGTCTTGGACTCCGCAGGAGATAAGCTTAGCAAGGAGCTGGAGAGCGTAAGATGGGGACATCTTGGTGCCAGATGCAGACTAGCAGATCTGACCTTCTGACGGCAGTGCGGTGGCCTAACAGAGGAAGCTGTGATGAGAATGGGTTGGTTATTCGGGGCGCTGTCAGCCTGTATTTTCAATTCCAGTCAAGGAAGAGGTGACTGCCGGAATGGGCTTCTTAGGACCGGTGCCAATCACCGAAGACTGCTTGGACCAAAAAAATCACGGTTTTTCCCTAACCCAAAATCACAGCCAATTTTGTGTCGGATGGACAAGTCCAAATTGGGTAAGAATTAGCGCTTATGGGTGAAACCGGGTAGCCGTTAGCGAATATCACGACTTCAAAATAATCTTGATAGAAAAATAATAGAGTAGGATAGCTACAAATAAAATTTAGTGCAGCGAATATCATTAGCTGAGGCACTTAATGTTAAGAGAATGGAGAGTAGGGTAATAGACAGAGTTTGACTGATAAATCAGGGATACAGCCTTTGATATTGACAAGTTTGGAAATCTAATGTATGTGATGAACAACATGGCCCATGGAATTGAGGTTACCTTTTTACTAGGGTTCAGATTACTTCAACTCAAGACTAGTATATTCAGACAATCTTTTATCACTATCTTAATTCAGCTACTAGCTGAATATATGTACAGGAAAGAGTACTTATCATTTGATAGTACCAATGCAAAGCAAGGATGGAGATGATGAGGAAAGTACAGGGGGGTTGCTTGATCAGGATAGAGATGGTATCAGGTAATATATATTAAGAGTACAAGCGGAGTAACTACTCTACAATATAGAAGACCACTGCAAATAATAAGATCTTGCAGGGAAACTTGGATAATGATAATGATCACACTTGGACTCAAAGTGTGACTGTAATCACACATATAATTTGTTGTACTAACTGTCTAAAAGGAGGCTATTCATAAAGTCTATATACTACAATATATGAACCTGTATGGTATATATTATAAATATACTCTTTCCAATATAAGAATATTGTAACATTAGTTTCATAGAACATTACTACAACATTTTTGTATAGGTAGATTTGTTTTTATTGGAAAGATATACAAGAATACTATAGTAAGGGGTTAGTGATTAATAGATACTTAGGAGATATGAAGGAAGTATGCAGTATATAGTATTATAGTATATATGTGTTAATAATATTATATATATAATAGAATATTGTACTAATTATATAGTAATACTAATATTTGATATATTAAAAGATGATAGAAACATGAAGTTGCAGGAGTGGAAATGGTGCAGCTGCTACCTGAGAATGAAAATTTTAGACTAAGGTTAGGAATATTCTACAAATTCTAATATACCTTCCATTATATTCAAAATATCTCATCTTCTATACATTATGAGTTAATGATAAAATAAAAATATATGTTTCTTAGAAAGACATGGTCACCCTCCTAAGTACTGGAGTGATACAGGAGTAAGGGGACACAGAATATCATGTGAAATCATAGCATACATGAAGGATGACAACACATGTGATGATAATGTCCAGAATAATGATGTAGATTGCAAGTCATGAGAGGTGAAAATTGAAAGAGAAAAGATACACATAAATTTTACTATAAAATGAAGCTTGTGGAGTGAGATATGTATCCCATTGGAATATTTGAGAGGGAAATAGAACAAAGGAGTGTGGTATTAATATTCAAGTTGTGCTCAGTAGGAACAAAGTGTTATTTGGGGTGACTAGGATATAAATGACTCATGAGGAGATTGTGTTATTATTTTTCTAGTGATTTATAACTATTTTATTTGTGTGATATCTAATGGAATATGTGAGCTTAACCCCTATTATATCTACCCATGTTTCTAACAAGTCCCCTAAGAAAGGGAATAGGATGACTAAGTAATGTGAATCCATCATGTATAAGTAGCTCATGATGTTCATATTAATTCTGTAGTGATAACAAAAACCTTCTGAAACTTGTCTCTGTGTTAAAGCCAGGAATAGCTTAACCTGAAATGAATGTTACTGTTATGTGTGTGTGCAGATGCCCTTGGTTCAGATGGTTCAGCTTAGTCCAATAAGCTGAGATGGATGTGGCATTGGCTTCAACATACTTGCTTTGCACCTATCTACCAGTACTGCCACTGGATTTCAGATGGATATCTGGTAGGGACCTGAGGGTGTCAGTACCAAATGTGGATGATGGACTTGGGGACTGAAAGTGTGTGCCTAGCTTAGTCAATATTCTGAATGGAGTATACATACAAGATGGTGTGCTACTTTTATACTAAGGAAGTGTGGGGATAAATGTTCATGGATATAGAAACAGGGAATGGAGACTATAATGTGAGAATATAACTAAAATTAAAACATGAGGGTTGGGCATATGTACATGCCCATGCATACATATGCCAAAGCATACCAAAGCAAATGAATCATATAAGCAAAGGGGATAGTAAAGGAACAAAGTGAAAATGGGGAAAAGTGTGATGAGGTGAAGGTTACTGAACTGAGCTGAATGTACATGTATGACTGGTGAGTCTGTTGCTTGTGCATGGTATGACTGAGTGGACCAAACTCGGTGGATTGTACTCTGACAGTTACCAAGGTTCAGTTCAGGCCAATGAACCAAGGATCAGACATAGCTTGGCTTCAACTTATTGAGTTGTGCCCACTCAGCTACATTCTGGTTGTGTCACTGTATTTCAAAAGGTTTAGTTGGTAGCTGAGTGGCTTAGGACTGAGCAAGTGGCCATGTGCAGAAAAGGATGTGGGGCTTAATTTGATTTCTAACTGAAGTATGTACATGAACAGAATCAGATTTAAATACTAAATAAAAACAGGAATAAAAGGCCAGGATAAGAAATGAGGAATAAGGAATGTAACTAGTAAGGCATGGAAACAAGGGATGTGTGACCATGTGTGAACTGAGGTGACCAAACCGAGAACTGAATGTAAATGAGAGACTTATGATAACTCAATCATACATGAACTTTAGTCAAATTGACCAAGTGAACTGAGGCTCAGTTGCATTGTACTTTGACATTCTGAGACATAGAACCTAGTTGAAACCATTGGAACCAGCAATACAATATTATGGCTGTGTTACTTGCCATTTGCACCTGGGATGATTCTCATCACTCAGCAATCTAAATTTAGTACTCTGTTTACAATAGGTCTGTTGGTTCTCATGTATTTAGTTCTTTTTGTATTTTCATTTCTGCTTCCATTGCTTCTTTCCACATATATCCATTGTTTCCATTTATTGCATCAACATAACTCTCTGGTTCTCTTATAGTATCATTGCTTATTTAATCCTAATCATGTCTCAGTTACAGATCATTAATCAGGTGGGAATATAGCTGATAATTAATATGAGAACTCCTGTGGAGTTCTGGTGCTGGTTCTGATGTAGGAGTAGTTTGAGTGTTGGGGATGGATATCAGTGAGATTTGTGGTAGATCTGGTGGAGAATTATTCAGGTTTGATGTAATGTGCCACTTGCTGATTGATTCCTTCTCCTCAAGCAATAGAATGGTGGTAGTAGTATTATCTCCTATGTTGTCTTAGTCTGGGATAGGGAATAGCTTGTTGTCCAGTTCATTGAATGTAATATTTCTGGTGATTTAGATCAAGCCTTAGCAGTTTCTGCTACTCTAGTAAATATATGTTCTTTAACTTTGAATCTAATTCTTGTGTGAGGGCAATGCTTTGACAAGGCCACAATTACAAGATACTCCAATCATTATGAGCTGATTGAGACTAATCCACCTGGTGTAGTAGTGTTCCTCGGTTTATACAAGGTTTACTAGCAACAGATACATAGAAAGCCCACCTGGTATAGCAGTAATCCTCAGAGATTAGGTTGAGGGGTAACTATCACACCAGTCACAACCCTATACCCTATTCCAGTGATTATTGCCTAATTGGAAGATGCAAGGTATGGGAAAGTAAACAAACCAAACTCCAAGCTGAACCCTGACAACTTGTCATTTTTAATCTGGGACCATTTGGTGCCAAATTCCTCTAGTTGTTAGGGGACCACTGGTTTATTATCCTTTTCATTTCTGTTATATTCTTTTATTTCTGTTACCTCCTTGTTTACTCTTTATCTTCCTCCTTCATCCCCTTATTGTTCTCCCCTCCTTATCTCCCTTGCCTCTCTGTGACATTTCTCATGTCACAGTCACTGGTAGCTATACTGTTGCTACTTAGATAAGGGAGTCCTTAGTTCTTTCTCAATACGTAGTATATACATGTACAGAACACAGAATCCATTCACATCTCTTACTGATTTACAAGTAACTCACATAAAAAATTTAGCTAGTTTTTCAAGACTGTCATTCCACATTATCACTAGTAGTTGTCTAGTGAGATATGAGATAGTGGCTTAAGTTAACACCATCTGTAGCTATAGGGGAACACACATTCATCCACCAAGCCAGGAAGGATCCTTTCCAGAGTTATCAGTGAGTGAATCCAATTGTATATGGATCTCACACCATACAAACTGAGGGCACACTTGGATTGGATATTCCTGCAATACCAATCATATCAGTCAGCCAATTCATTTCCAAATTTTGAACTGGTATCTATCTTACACTAAACATGTACTCCCAAGTGCATACATGTTTCTAGACCATGTCATTATCCTATAATGGTCCTACTTGAACATAAACCTAGTGCTTAAATAAGCACCAGGAACAAACCCAATCTGGACAAGATGCAAGCCTATATAATCATAGGCCATACATTCAAACACATACATGAGGATTTTTTAAATCACACATGATGGCTCCACATTACTAATTGATCACCAGTTCACACCTATTACTCCTACCAGAACTCATATACTGACAAGTCTCCAAAGAAAAGAAAATGACTGAGTAGCACAGATGCACCTTGTATAAATAGTTAGTGTGATCCATAACAATACCACACCAATAACAAGATTCTCAGATCTCCTCTCTAAGATACACTACTCCACTTGAAGCTATTAGAACTGGTAATCCATACCATTGCTGTGTTACTTATCATTTGCACCTGAAAATTCAGACTTCTACCACTTAAACTTTATTTTACTACAATTATCTTTACAAAGGTTACCCTAAACCTAGTCTAGATACATTTGGTTTCTTCCCAAAAAATGTCTCAGATGATGTTGTATGCTTTACAAGTGCCTGGGTTGGTGATATATTTTTGATATAGCATGCATATACTGCTGCTTCCAGCTATAGTACCATGGGTAAATATTTTGCATACAATATTACCCTTGCATGTTCAAGTAGTTGTGAGGGTGATACTATAACAAGGCCACAATTACAAGATACTCCAAGAATTATGAGCTGATAAGGACTAATCCACCTGGTGTAGTGGTATTCCTCAGAGATCAAGCTGAGGAGTAACTATCACACCAGTCACAACCCTATGCCCTTATCCAGCACTTATTACATAATCAGAAGACGCAGAATGTGGAAATGTGAATAGAAAAAAATTAAAACCTGACAGGAGTGTTTGTTCCATTTAATCATTTGGTGATCCTGGGGAGTAAGGTCCAGTTTTTGACACAATATCCCTTCAATTCCTTGTTTGTATATTCCCCACCATTGTCTGATTGAGAATTTCCTGTTTGATTTTTCTACAAGTGCCTTTTAGGATTGGAAACTTCTGAGTACTCCATCCTTTGTGTGTCCAAAATATATGATTATGTAACATAAATATCTGTCCATGAATGAATAAAAATATCATTCTCATATTAGTCCCTCTGTTGAGCTGGCCCCCATACATCTGATAGTGTTGATTCTTTTATTTTTATTGATTCTTCTTTGGTTGTTTGCCACCTGTTTTTTGTCCTGTATGCATGTACTGCATTGAGTTGGTTCTTGGGTTCTACTTTGAGTTCGGTAACTAGGTTGTTATTCTTCGTTTTTTTATTGTCCATATGTTTATGTGGCCTAGGATCCTGTTCCATCTATCCCAGCTTCATTCCTTTATTCTAGCTAGAAAATCCAGTACTTGTACTGGTGATCTGGTTCAAGCATACATCTGATATGTTCCCCCAATCTTCCAGCCAGTTCTGAAAATAGTCTCATCAACTGCTTTGAATTGAAATCCAGTAGCTATGAAGATATCTGAGTGCCTGTTGTCTGTGAGCCTTCCAATACTGATTGAGTTGTTGGGAGCCTCTGGGGCATGTTTGATGTCTTGGAGTATAATAGAATACACTTTTCCCTTTACTTTGAATTCTAGTCCAATATTCCCTCAGGATTCCCAGGGTTAATCCCTATATTTTAGAAGGTTCAGGTGAATAAGTGATAAAATCATCTCTTTGACAGGCTATATGCATGCTAGCAGCTGAACCTGCTAGCCAATTGGATGCTGATATGGTTTCATAAGCAATTTCTCCAGCAACAAAGGCAAAACCCTCATGTTCAGCTTGATTAACGGTCTCTTTTGGTTCTTTGAACTATTTTGGGAATTGTCTTTCTTTTCCACCACCATCGGCTCAGCAATCTCTCTGGTAATGTCCTTTTGGGCCACAATTTCGGCAAGTTCCCTTTATAGTACCATTTTCCCATCTTTGCTGACATTGTTGCATTCTCAGCACCATTTGCTGGGTTGGTCCGGTTTTCCGTGTCATTTTCTACTTGTCTTCCTAATCCTGCTACGTTATGCTATGCTGTTCGATACTCTCGAGTCGCTGCGCGTAGAGCGCCTGTGAGCCATGTGACTGGGCTGTGGTGCCCCCTGAATCTGAGATCCGAGTGGCTGGTTACTAAAAGTATTCTGCGGTCGTGTTGTGTCGGAATAGGGTTCTGGCGATTGATTGATCATGTTGTGAAATTGTAATCACCGCAGGTGTTGATGGCTGAGAAGTGGGAAATGTAAAAGTAACCGCTCATAAGTTCTTCCGAGATCAACGCTAGAATGCATGCTGTACTTCGGTAGGTGGAGATCCATAACTTATGGTGATGCCAAGATCCGACCGCGGTTTTCTGAGAGGCGCGCCGGAGAACACCATAACCGTGGCGTTCAACTGTCAAGAACCCACTATCCTATCACGATAGGAATTCCTAATGAGGATACGGCTGTGTATAGACCCATAATAGTCAAATTCATCTATTCGAGTAGGCTATAAACAGAAGGTGGCTTGTAGAGCGCTGGCAAGTAAAATGGAGGCGCTAGTCTAAAGCGTCGGTGTGATGTCTTCAGTTTGAGGAGCCCCGGTGCTTGCGCCAAACAGGGCGTGTTAAGACTCAGCAGGAAAAGGAAGCCTTACCTAAAATCATGGTAGAATCATGTACAGCAGTCACTTTTGTATAGAACAGCACTATGATGAGGAAACTGAACAATTCTCCCGGAACAAACTTTCAAAGACATTGTTACAGCGCCTATCTCTCATATCTATAATTATATGTACAAAAACAGCGGCTGTATAAGATTTCCTCATATTTTCCCCAGCTTGAAAAATGGTCTACGCAGGCAGTGGCATTTAAATCGTATATGAATTTTGGCTCTATTCCCAACAGGACCTTTGGGATTCACAGGGACAGAACATCCCAACGAGCATGGATTGGCAAAAGATGTACCAGCACAAGCCAAATCTATCCAGTATAAGGTTAATAGACGGAAAAGATGTTATCCGGATTCTCACATTGTAAATCCGATATGACTGTCCATCTTCTGGCGCAGCTCGCAAGTAATAATACCTCCAGCCGACGTAACTCCCCAGTCCTGAAAGTACGAAATGCCAGAGGTGACCAATTCCCCAAATCCAGCCCAGATGAATGGACCATGCAGGAAGGGCAATGAAGGTGAAAATGCGTGAACCCTCTGGAGCGTAAATCGGGACGGTGATTCTTCCTTGTACACGGTCACCCTCGACGTCCGGGAAGTCCTGGGCATGGATCGTGGTCAGGACAATCGAAGTGCTGAAAAAGACAGCCTGGATGGCTATCTTGTCTAGAAAGGATTTATTTCCTGTTGAGGTAAGTCAGACGATAAGACGTTAGATTACGCGACATTACTTACCCATGACTTGTGTAGCACCGACTTCAAACGTAAGATATCCAGAGACCTATCCCATGCGTGGTGAGCAAGCTATAGGCGCGGAAATAATAGAACAATACACACTGCACAAATATTCTTTCCGAGCCAATGTCCCGAGAGTTGGAGTTCGTCATAGACAACTGTGGTCAAAGCCAAGGCCGCACTTGCAGCCACGACCCCCCAGCCATATTGGGCAGAAAAGATAAGGCAAGCTCCGCATGAAGTCCATCTGAGAATCATAGCACTCCGCTGGGAGACACGACCAGAAGGGATTGGCCGCCAGGGCTTGTTCACAAGGTCTTCGGCAGCAGACTTGTATTGGTTTGATAGGTTACACTGAAGAAGATGCAGCCAAGTCCAAATCATTCCCTGCAACAGACGTCCGAGGGAGAAGACGGGTGCGCAAACTGCCCCGAACATTGTCTATGACCATGCGGGATATAAATTTGAAGAAGGTTGCGCAAACCTTAGAACTCACCACGGGGAAAAATATGGTCTTGAAATCAGTGTAGGTGAATAAGAATAATGTCCACGCATGACTTAGAACGGCAGAGGGAAGCTCCAACACGTAGGCTAGGATCATCGTGGAAAGTGCTGCCATTTTCAAGGAGTGGAACGGCGTCTACCCGTGGTGGAGAGGGAAGGATTCTAGTGTTCTAGGTCCTAAATACCAAGCCGTATGGATCCCACCATCAGAAACAACTCTAGGCATTTAAGGGCATTTGAGACTGGTGATAGGGGAAGAAAAAATTGAAAATCGGTATGCCCGAAGATTACCGAAAAGGTGGGGCGTAGAGAAAGGATATAGATGATCTGTCTCGCTGACATGCCTCCTCACGAACGCTCGAAGTAAGTCTCTGATAGGTAAGAATAGCCGCGGAAAATTGTGTTCATAATCAGTTGAGACAAACTGAAAAAATTGATCTCCTGCGCTAGTTTGATCATATATCAGGCCTGACATAATTGGATAAGAATGGATCAAGGAAAGACGCTCGGCTGATGGCTGGAGAATTCCATAGGTCTGAAATGATGGATAATAGAGCAGATTATTATTTTTTGATGTTCCGACTGTCCCAAGAATTTGTCATCCAAAATCATTCTAAAAATCCCCCGATAAACATTAGTAACAGATACCAGAGCTGTGTAAGAGCGGAGGAAACTGAATGTTGTTAGACCGGTGACTGAGCGTGTATCGGAACATGCGGTGGACAACTTTGATAAAACGATCCCGTGATAGAGAATTATAAACGCCCAAAGGACCTACAACGAGATTTGGTATACAGAGGTAAGTGGGAAGAAGAGGCCCAAATTGACGTTGCGACGTTGTGCTTTTGAAAGCCTAGTATTCCAAAGTTGCATTCATCCTTCAGCGTGGTAGAAGATATGGGTTTAAGTGTAAGTGAATCCTTGCTGTGGCTAGACATAGCCTGGCCGCTATAATTATAGCTCCGATCGGATTGAAACACCATTGCTCTGCGTTGCGTGGACGATGATAACTATCAGACAAAAGCGCTGGATCACACATCCACATTATATCCAGAGCCCGTAAGTGAAAGGATATTACGAGTCTAGACGTTTCTTAGCCAATGACCTTGTACAGCGCACGATGGTTCAAATTCCACTGGCCAAAAATATATAAATTTCGCTTCATCCATGGTGAAACAATGGCTCGATAATATTAGTTAATAATCTACTTCCCCTGTCAGGGAAACAAATATCTCGTCTTTGATATATCTACACGACACCGAGTTATCATACATGGGGCATCATGCACAGGATGCTCAAGCCACCTTTAAAACCCGCATTTCCATATCTCAGACATCTATCACTCCACTATCCACTATGACCCTCTTGTCAACTTCGCTCGTTGTACTGCTTTATGGATCAGCTGCCAGGGCAATAGGTTGTGCGATCCCTCCAACGGATGCTGCTTCATTTTCGAACCGCACTTTTGACTATCTTGTCGTAGGAATGTCTAATCCCATCTGTAATTTCATTAGATGTGATGTACTGACATGAATTATATAGGTGCCGGAGCAGCAGGTCTTGCTGTAGCTGCAGCGTAAATTCCCCATAGAGTCACCGTTTTCCTTTTAATTCAATTTCTTTCAGACTATCCCAGGATCCGGGAGTCCAAGTTGGAATTCTTGAAGCTGGTGGCTTACATATCGGAGATCCTTTGATTGATGAGCCAGGTCTGTTACTATCCATGTTAATTCCTTCTCTCAACTGACAATTTATTAGGTTTGAACGGCCAGTCGCATGGGAATTCAACATACGACTGGAATTTCTCAAGCGTCCCTCAAGCTGGTGCCAACGGAAGGCGCATTGTTAACCCAAGGTTCATATGTATCTTATTGAAAAAAGGTTGGGAATACCTTCTGACTATTATGCAGAGGTAGAATCGTCGGCGGCTCCACAGGCCTCAACAGCATGGCCTGGAATAGAGCATCTCAGACGGAGTACGACGAATTGCAACAGACTTTTGCCCCTGGATCCGACTGGAACTTCCATGGCCTTTTACCGTATTTCAAAGACTCGGAAACTTTCGACAGAAATGTTACAAACCCGTACCCCGGTATCACTCCCCAGCAGGCGGCAGCAGCTCGAGGCGAACTTCCACAAGTGAATGGATTCACCGGACCGATACACGCCTCCTGGGGCACTTTCTACAGCGACATTGTATTTCCGTACGTCCAGACTATGAACGGTGTTGGGATAAACACGAATCCAAGTCCAGTAATGTGCCATGAATTTGTTTGGCTCCGTATGAGACCGACGATTGTATGAACACAGCTCGATGGGTATTCGATGGGACTACAAAACACGTTGCTTTCCATTGATCGTACACACGGGACTCGCTCCTACGCAGCTACCAGCTACTATTGCCCTAATTCACATAGGAGTAACCTGCACCTACTCCCTGGCGCTCAGGTGGGTGAAAAAAATTCTGCGATTTTCAGTAAAACTCTTGAACTTGGATTTGTAGGTGACGAAAGTATTATTTGAGAAGCCAAAGTCCGGTGACTCGTTGACTGCCACTGGAGTTGCATTTTCCTTTGGGAACCAGATTTTCCAGGCGAATTCCAGGAGAGAAGTAATCCTCTCGGCCGGGACATTCCAAACCCCTCAAATCTTGGAATTATCTGGTGAGTACCAGTTGTTTTGTCATATCCCTGCATCTAACACAATCTAGGCATCGGTAACACTACACTGCTTCAAGAGGTTGGAATTCCTCCCATCCTTGACTTACCAGGTGTCGGGGAAAATCTTCAGGTGCGACGTCTCTTGTTCCTTTCTTTCTTGAGTTTTGCTTTGAATTTGTCTTACACCTAAATATCTACATTATTCAGGAGCATGTTTTCTCTTCTGTCCAATTTTCTCTCCAGCCAGGCCATCTCACATTTGGTATGATATTTTCGAAGATATAGTTTCTAAAGTCTCACGTACACACAGATGAGTTGCGCAACAACGCTACCTTTGCTGCTGAGGCAGCCGCCACATAGTTAGCTCAGATGGGTTTATAGGTTACTGTTTCAAGCTAACACGGGCATTCGCAGTAACACTACGGGTCAAGGGCCACTCGCTAATACAGATTCAACACTTTCGTTTATACATCAGAGCTCCTATCTCAACGATTCGAGCATGGCCTCTCTTCTTCAGCTTTTCGATGCTACCACCGCCCTGGCACCTTCCGGCCGACTTACTTCGCTGCAGTACCCTCTCCAGCGCAAATGGATTCAGTCAAACACGGTACCTCACGTCGAGCTAATTCTTTTTGCGAGGGGCCTTTCGAACCTGGCACCCAACACCAGCTATATCACTATGCTGGTGGGACTTCAGGTGTGTAGCATATGATCTACAAAAATTAGACGTGTTCTTGAAAATAGACCTCAGCACCCTACGACCCGCGGAACAGTGGTAAGTTTTAATTCCTCCTCCTTGTGGCCAAAAATTCAAAATACCATGACAATGGTGATGTAGCATCTGAACACAACTGACCCACTGGTACCTCCCCTAATCGATCTTCAGTTCTTAAGCAACGACTTTGGTATGTATGTCTCCGAGTGGCTTGTTAAGATTATCATAGTTATATGAGACGAAGATTCGAACAGCTTGCTCGAAGCGGTGAAGTTTTCTCGGAGGACTGCCTCTCTATCGCCGCTCGTGGACAGTATTGCCAATGAGACGATACCAATAGCGAATGATGCAGATCTCATGAAGTGAGCTTCGCCTCTGTTCTTTTATTGTGACTAATTGTTCATACACAGCGCAATTCGCAACAACTGTTCGGTATGTTTCACTTGCCCTGAAGTTTGCGCTGTGCCTGATGTTCGGTCTGCTCAAAGCCTGGAGGTCACCCCATAGGTATATTCTAGTCTGTTAAACGGAAACTAAATCTGAACTAGGCAATAGGAACCGCGGCTATGGCACCCCGGGAGCGTGGAGGTGATTTTATTAGAATGGACAGTATCCTTGTACGCTGACCGGTTGGGAAAGGTGTCGTGGACTCTAATTTGAGGGTTTACGGGACGAAGAACTTAAGGGTTGCCGATGCAAGCATTATACCGCTGCTCATTGCAGCGCACATACAATCTACCGTTTACGCAATCGGGGAGAAGGTACGAATGAAAGTGCTACTCGAACTTATTTGACGTCTTATTCGTCAGGCGGCCGACTTGATTCGCGAACAATATAATCAATAAATCATCCTTGAGCTTTTGACGACACGATAAAAGTTTTATTATTCCTAGCCTACTGCTTCTGTTGGTCTTTAATAGGCATTAGGCCTGACCTTGACTTTTGGTGTTTCCAC
>QFEC01013595.1:104-25947 GCA_003316585.1 Gomphus bonarii | reverse complement strand
ACTAGCACCATTGGGTGCTGTGTACAGATAATCCTGGATGTCCAAGATCCCCTACACAACCTGTCGATGTCCATGACCATGGCGATGCAGAATACCAGGAAGCACAAGGATGTGGGGCAGAGTGAAGAGATGAATTGTTCAAAGGTAAATACTGGATGTAAGTTGTGCAGATTGATGGTCACATAGTCGCTTCCTCCCTCTTTAGGGTAGATGTCCCATCGTCTTGTCAGAGTGTCAGGTTTAGCTCCAAGTTGTCTGGGATGGAAACAGATAATGAGGTTGCATTGAGAAAGGTATTCAGACCAGTGGACTTGACGTCGAGTAAGGAGTTTGGTTGTGGAAAAATATTCCAGGTTTTTGTGGTCTGTGACAACATCGATTGCTCCTGAGGAGCCTTCAAGGTAGTGACACCAACATTTGAATGCTTCAAAAATTGCAAGCAGTTCCTTGTCATGGACGTCATAGTTGAGTTCTGGGGGTGTGAAGGTCCAGGAGTGGAAGGCAATTGGGTGGATGTCATTGTCGACTGGAGATATCGTCGATAGGATGGCGGCGAGTGCATAGTCAGAGGCATCAGTTTTGACGATGAGTGGGGACCCAGGTATCCAATGGGTGAGCACAGGAGCGGTTGTGAAGGCCTTTTTCAAGGTTTTGAATGAACTCCAGCATGTGTCCGTAAAAACCCACAGAGTGTCCTTGCAGGTCAAATGAGTTAGTGGAACAGTAAGATCGGAATAGTTGAATATGAAATGGCGATAGAAGTTTGCAAATTCAAGGAAGGACTGCACATCTTTGACTTTTTGCGGTTCAGGCCATTCTTGAATGACTTTGACCTTGTCATCAGCCATGGTGAGGCCATTGGGTGAGAGGATATATCCAAGATACTCGATAGTGTCGACGTGGAAGAAGCACTTGTCTGCACATACATACAGGTGGTTCAACCGGAGTTGCCGGAGTACATCTCAAACGTGTCCTCTATGTTAGTCTAGGTCATCAGAGTATACGAGGATATTGTCCAAATAAATGAGGACAGAGATGTCGAGGAGGTTGGAGAAAATGTCGTTCATGAAGCATTGAAACACTGCAGGGGAATTGGTGAGTCTGAAGGGCATTACACACCACTCGAAAGATCCATATCTGGTTCTGAAGGTGGTTTTCCATTTGTCACCTTCACGGATTCGAATGAGGTGATAAGCATGTCAGAGGTTGATTTTGGTGAATATCCGGGCCTTACGCGGACTATCAAGGAGGTCCGTAACCCTGGGGAGCGGATAGCGGTCCTTTTTTGTGATTTTGTTAAGCCCTCTAAAATTGACGCAGAGTCGAAGAGAGCCATCCTTTTTCTGGGCAAATAGGACCGGAGCTCCTCCAGGGGACCTGGAGGGGCAGATGAAACCCATGGAGACATGTTCATCTAAAAATTTTCAAAGTGTTTTTAGTTCACTCTGAGAGAGGGAATAGATCAGACCAAAGGGGGGAGATGTTCCATCTTCAAGTTCAATCTTGAGGTCGTATGGCCTGTGCGGAGCCACGGTATTGGCTTTGGCCTTACTGAAAACGTCCGTGAAGTCATGATATTCTTCCGGAACACTGATCATGTTGACCAGAGCATTGTTCAAGTCTAGCTTGTCAGATGCTGTAATCAGTAGTTGGAAGGTTTGCATACCATCCATTTTTGAAATGCAGGCAAATGCTGCTGTGTTCACCAATGCAATTTTGGGAGCAACGAGCAGAGACAGAGATGGAGAGTCAGATGAGCATGGAACTGACGTTGCTGGCTCAGGTGGCACCATAGACTCAGCTGGAGATGGAGAACTGAACGTAATACTGCTCAAAGCCCAGTCAATTGACAGATTGTAGTGGGTGAGCCAGTTGTGTCCAAGAACTGCGGAACAGCTGGAGTCCAGTGGAGTTATGAAAAACATAACGGAGTATTCCTCCCCCTTAGGGAAGCGAACCGGAAGGTTGACTGCCTTGTAGATGACTGAATTGGTCGACCCATCAAACAGCCAGAGTGGAATTGGGGTGATATCATGGGTGTGGAGTTGGTAATTAGGTGCAAACACAGAATCTAGGAAACAATGAGTTGATCCAGAATCAATAAGCGTACTGATGGTTTTATTAGGAATTGATTCAGAGGTGAGGTATATAGTCAAGGAGTTTGGATTGGAAAGAGCAGATGCGTTGAGACGTAATTCCGTTATTGTACCGTGGGGATCAATGCAGCCCTCAGCTGGTGCCAGAGTCGGAGGGCTGCTTAGTTGTTTTTTTGACTCCATCGCAGGCTTTGCGTCAGAGTTCTTTTTGTTGGATGATTTGCTCTCCATCGTGGAAGTGGCTCATCCTTTTGCAGTGGAGGAAGTCAATTTTGGACATTCCTTGACTACGTGACCTGTTCTGCCACAGAAGAGACAGAGGTTCTGCTCAAAGCGGCATTGTTGCTCCTGTTGAGTCAGTTTACCGTCCTTTCCTAGTTTTGATGCTAGGTCTGGATTCTTCTTGGCAGAGTTCGAGGTGTTGTTGTTGTTGGAGGTGGAGTTTCCGGATTTGTTGCTGTTGTTGTTGTTTGACGTCTTCTTGTTGTCATTAGAATTCGTCAACGGCATGGCGGGGTTTTTACCCTTGTCTTGGTGGTGGTCTGAAGTTTCATTCAAGTTGTTTTCTTGAGCGACTTCAGAGTGTCGTTCCCAGTAGCAGGCATCAATGGACTGGGTGAGGGATTGAAGTTTGTGCAATGTGCTGGGTTTCCCAACATGGGCCACTTCATCCTTGATCCATGCTGGAAGTCCATTGTTGAACTGGTAGCAGAGTGTGGTGTCTCCCCAATGGACATGTGCTGCAAGGCGGTTGAACTCGACCAGGTATTTGGTGACTTGTTGGTCATCATGCATGTGGAGGGTTTCGAGGTCTGCTTCTGCTTTGCCAACAGGGTCATGTGGTCCAAAGTTGTCTTTCAACTCTGACATGAATTTGGAGTAATTGTCTATCCACAAGGGGTCAACATCGGAGGAAAGGGCTGGTTCAAACCAGTCTAACGCAGTTCCCTTTAGGTAGGACAGTACATAGGTGACTTTTGCACTGTCGGAGGAAAAAGCGTCAGGACCGTCATGAAAGTTTAGATTACAATAAACCAAAAAGGGCTGGAGTTTATGACTGTTGGAGCCATCGAAGGTGTCTGGTTTATGGACTTTGGTCCATGGTGAGGAATTCTTTGGTGATGACAGGTTGTTGGCCAGCATGGCGATGGCCTCAGCGAGGTTGGGGACATTGTTCAAGTTTGATGACGATGCTCTCAGAGGATTTGGGGCCAAGAATGGATTGGACGGAGATTGCAGAGGGTTGTGATCAGAGGGTGTGTTAGGCGGATCAGGCATGTCTGGATAAAGTGCTTGTACAGGGTTTTTGGGAATGAGTGAGGTTAGGGGTGAGTGAGTACTCAGGAGCATGGCTGGGACGTTAGGTACACAGTGTATGGATGCTTCTGAAATGGACCCAAGGGTACCAGCTTGTAAGTTGCTTCGGGTGCTATGTTTCATAGATGACAAAGAGTGGGAGTTCAAATATACTGTTAAGTCCAGAGTCAGAGACGTCTTGTCTGGGAGGTCTGGAGTGGTCGAACAGTTGTTTTCAAGCTGGGGTACGGAGTCGAGAGGACTTAGCTTCAACTTATGTGTTGCACCCTCTTGCATCATCTTGTCCTTGAATTTATGGAGTTGCGGAGCAGAGGTGCGGAGTGAGAATGGAGGTAGCAAGGTAAGACTAAATCAATATTCAAACTAGGGAACTAGCTACGAATACATGGAGGTTTGAATACATTTGGAGCATGAGATTAATATGGAGCAGGTCGTCTGAATGTGGAGGAGTTACTATACTAGGATGCAGGGATGCTAAATGAGAGACAGAGTCATGTGAAACTATAGAACATACTAGAAGATGACATGGAAGGTAATGGAAAAAGTGACGTAAAGATCCATGTATCAGATTGATTACATGGGAGAGAAGACGGAGATGGAGTACAGAGTATGCGGAGGTCACATGGGAGTTGTCTGTGGTGCGGAGTACAATGGAGGATAGAGATCTGTCTGGAGGGCTGAGATTGATCTGGAGGAGTGTGGAGATGAATGATAAATGGGCACTAAGGGCGGAGATTTGTCAGAGGGAACTTAGGATCTAACAACTAGTACTCTTGTATAAACTGAGGATTACTGCTACACCAGGTGGAAAACCCCCTTATCAGCTCATTAAATATTGGAGTATCTTGTTGTGACCTTATCAATAGTGTCACCCTCACAGTGTCCCAAAAGAATACCATAATTTTGTGGATATGTTCAGTAAGGCTCAAGCCAACACAGTAGCTCCACACCAGTCCTATGACCTTAAGATTGAACTTGAAGATGGAACATCTCCCTTCAGTCCACTCTATTCTCTCTCTCATAGCAAACTAAAAACACTTTGAGAATTTTTAGATGAACACATCTCAATAGGCTTCATCTGCCCTTCCAGGTCTCCTGGAGGAGCTCTGGTTTTATTTGCTTGTAAAAAGTATGGCTTTCTTTGACTCTGTGCCAACTTCTGAGGCTCAATAAGATTATGGAGAAGGATCACTACCCACTCCCCCAAGTGACTGACCTCCTGGATAGTCCTCAAAAGGCTCAGATATTCACCAAAATTGATCTCTAACATGCCTATCATCTCATTCACATTGATTTCACAAGTTTACCTTCGTGAAACACCCCAATTATGGAATGCCATCCTGTTATTGTTTCAATCAAGGTCGTGCTCGGCACGAGTGCATGGGATTATGGCTTTAATTTAAGGTGTTTCCTATAGCACTTGCACATTTTAAATCCACAATCCAGCTCTGGGTTCAGAAGTCTGCAAGGAAGGACTCAAATTTGCGGTAACCATCTACTTGTATGAAACCAATTTGATAGATCCTATGTAATTGACTGGGAGCTCATTCTATGATTTGAATAACAACAAGTTGAACTAAGTATCCTTAACAGAAAGATGTGCACCGCCACATTGCGAAGCTCAGTTTACTTATCTGACTGGACTTGGTGACTAACTTCCCTGAAGAATAAGTCTCTTGGAAGCATCTGATCGTGGGGAAATCGTGCATTTAAATGGCACAGGATGACTGAGAGAGATCATCGATGCTGCTATGAGTTTCACACCCAACTGAAAGAGTGCATTACTCACGATAAAACTCCTGATACAAAAGCTGCTTCTGAAGGGATGGCCTTGCCAGTGCTATCTCGAGAAGGGGTGATGTCAAATACACTCAAAATCGAAGCTATAGCGATATACATGGAATTGTCCGCAAAATATCGGCCCGGGCATAATCTATCCAAATGCGAAGTCAACAAGGGTAAAAATAAAACGCTTTAGATTGTGTAAAAATTATTACCGTCTGCCATACCCAAAAGCGGGATTGGGATCTTTAATTCCAGGGGTAAGGAAACGTTCGGGGTAGAACTTGTCAGTGTTCAGGCCGTACGTCGCCTCATCATGCAGCAGCGTCCTGTCACCCCACTACAGTCAAAACCACGAAAAAAAATATCGACAGTTGGTTCACCAAGTATTCCCTAGTACAATGGTCCCCTTAGGTATAAAGTAGTCTTTGAAGACATCGTCCTGGGTGACACGATGCGGAAGACCAAAAGGTGTGACAGGATGCCATCGTAAAACTTCTTTATAAAGAGCGCTGATGTAGGGAAGATTCTCTCTGTCTTCAAATTCTGGAAGCCGATTGGATCCTACAACTTTGTCGAGCTCCCCCTGAGCCTTTCGTTGAGCTTCAGGGAAAAGGACCATGGCGAGAAAGAATGTATGAAGTGCATTTAAGGTCTGAATGAATCCGTAAAAATTTCATTTGACCTCCACGGAACAGAAATAAAGGACGTACTGTGTCTGATCCTGCAGTGTAGAGAGTGGATCCGGTGTCCCGTATGACCTTCTCTTGCCCCAGAGGACCATCTTCTGCGACGGAAACTTCTTCCAATAACGACGAAGTAAAAGAAGGTTCTGCAGTTCCAGATTTCTGGAATGTCTCAGCGTGAGAACCAGCTGAAACGAAAAAAAAATCACCAGAGCCTGCTTAACAGCTTCGAAAGGCACAGTGTTCATGTCCACGGCAAACTTTCGCCAAACTTTAGCCTTTTCTTGAAATCCCGCTCCAGGAAACCACTCCGGGACATATTTCACTGACAGTGCGCGGTCAGATATAAACATTAAGAGTGCATGTGACGCACGTATAGGCAGCGTATCAACTAGGAATGCCCCAGGACTTGCCGCCACTCTGGAGCCAGCTATAGCTTTCTCTGCGGTCAAAATATAAGGGTCCTGTTTTGGAAGGACTTTAATTCCATACACCGTCTGCAAATTAGATTGATCGAGCTACGTCAACAGGTAGTGTAAGAGTGAAGCTGTCAGGACATGCCTCCATGATGATTGCCCCAGAAACATGTCGCAGATGTTCGGCAAAGTCGTCAGGGGTTTCATAAAGTCGTCGAAGTAATGCCCTATCATTTAAGTGAATATACCCGTTATTAAAGTTGAAGGTGAAACATGAACCTTGTGTGTTTGAGTTGGATAGGTTGATACTCAGCGACGGTACCAGAATGAAACTTTTGATGGATGACTTTGCGGTGTTTACGCCATCGTTCACCGTAGTGCATCAAGGACGTAAGCCAATCCCAGCCCATTCTATTCATGCCAGTCAAGATCAGGAGAAATTACAAGAAGCTGGCACACGTACAAGTCGTTAATCATTGGGAGTTCGCCCCGATCGGAATAGATTGACGATCGTTTCTCGAACAACTGGTAAGCAATATCTGGTGAATTGATCACCAAGATGGATTGCCCCATCCCACTCAAATAGACAAGATCACCTGAGAATCCAAAGATTAACAGGAAAGTAAAATGTTAGAGCAAAACATGGCATACCATAGTCCTTCGTCCATTGTGCAAGGGCAACCCACTCCTGCTGGGTGGGCATGTGAGGGATATTCCCTACCAGTAGCTTTGGTGGAGGCCCGGGTGGAAGGCGCAATCCTACATAATGCGGTCAGGACGATGTCAAAGAATGTGCCTAAAATTAATAACAGCACCCTTGGGAATGCGTCGTCGGAAAAGTAGCTGGAGCACCAGTAGGGTTAATGACCCAGACAGGATATAGCCTGAGTACGAAAATACTGTGCCGGGAAAATCAAACATGCAGAAAAACGGATGATGGTGGGGAAGGATGTCGACTCCTTGAGAGGCGAAACATTTATATTGATGCCAGTAATGTGAGCTTCATGGAGATAACGGGTACTTGCCAGACGTATGATGGGTTCTGAGATGACATAAGGGAATAGGGTGGAGCTTGTTGAATCATGAAGAGACTTTAGCCGAGGTCGAATTATGTTAACCGTGTCTGATTGGGCCCATCCGAGGTTATTATAAGCTATGAGTTGATAATGCTTACTCAAGAAGTGAATTAAATACGGTCTACCTGAAATCTACGTTCGGAACGTCGGATGCCGGAACTCATCCCAGGATGATGCGGTAGTGCTATTTTCCATGTCTTGCAACCCCGAGCGAGACTGAAAGGTGATTCAGAAGCCCGTAACCCAGCGTACAATGTACACCGTATGGGCAATGTATACTCTACATGAATTGTGTCCTGTGACCAGCATCAAACCCCAGCAATTTCATTCCAGACCGGGAGAGCTGACATGATAAGATTCTCCTGCGGAACCTTTGATCGGACTTTTGAATGGCGTATGATTTCAAATGCAATCGCCGGCCCCAACTCATGATAGGCAGAATCCATGAGTTCATATTACCATTTCACATTCGTCGCGATCGCTTCTTTCCGCTGCAAGTACTCTTACTTGTTGGGAATTTTTTGGGCCACCTGTGGTACTGTCGACGTTACTTCGGGAAAGACGTGAGTAATTGAAGAAAATCTTATCAGTTGAAATTTCAGCTGTTAGCAATATATTCGGTAACTACAAGCCATGCTGTTTGACGGGATGGGATACTTGACAAGGAGAGTGCGACGCTTGGGTATGCACTCACCCTCCTAACCGATTTGGAAGGCTGCCAACAACGCCATAGAGGGGAACGAGTCCCCCAGGGCAGTGCTCGCCTTGTCGTCGTCGTCAATGGTCTCTACTAGATATAACAACCGGCACAAAGCACAACCGAGGTATTCAACTTTGCAGACTCACAATTTTTGGCTGCTGCAGAACACATTGATCATGTGGTGACGATAATGTGTGTGTGTGTGTGTGTATTGGCTATGTTGAGGTCAAAGCGATATATGAGGATCGGTTGCGCACGCGATTTGAGGCTGAAACTCTATGCTGTCCTCTTTGCCATGATCGTATTATTTTCGTCGTCGCTGGCTGTAATTCTGGACTTAAAAGTACCATATAATCAGAGTAATCTTTCCGAATCCAAGTATTGTTTCGCCTTCCTATCGTGGTTCAGACCCGATATGGATAACTTGTGATCACAAAATAGTACATATACATGTGTGCTAGCTGTACTTCTACATCCGGATGCTAGACCTGCATGGCTAGGATTTTATTGTGAAGGCAACTCCATTGGCAGAGTAAGCCTGCGACACTATAAGTTCAGCATAAGAGCTAGTATATTGACTACTATACCTGCGACACTATAAGTTCAGCATAAGAGCTGAAGAAGTGCAGATAATACATGTAGACTACTTATAGTCTTTAGTTCAGGCACAGAGTGTGACTAATCAAGAGAACAATAAAGAACAATGGGCAGTTCACTCCGATGTCGTGTCAAGTGTACCTTATTTCTACAACAGATTTCTCTCAAGGATGCCCAGTACGGTGTGGTGGACCTAGATCTGCCCTCGCAATGTCCATGCATCAGTTTTGGTGACTTGAACTCTTTCCTATATATATATATAAAACACAGATGTACTGATTATGATTCATGATATATAGTGATTCACCCTTGCATCTCAGCACAAAGGCGGGTATGTATATGTGATCGCTCAGAAGACAGCGGATTGGATCAAGTCGGCATGGCAGTGATCACTCCGAAGAACTGTCAGCTTGAATATGACACCCTATGAATGAATCGCAAAAACAGCCTTATTTCCGGCCCTTGTTAATTGCGTTAGGGTCTGGTTGTCATTATGTGATCTCCTTCAAACTCTCACTATTCTAGGATAACTTGTGTCTCTTCGCACAACATGACGGGGTCCTGTTGCGGGATTATTTAAGGTGATTGTTAAAAACATGTGTCTAAACCTGCACTCAGTCAGTAGGCCAAACCCACATACCTCCAATTAATATTGAGCCAGTGATCGCTGTTAGAGGGATTACACTTCTCGTCTCTCTCCGGACTCAAGCTCCGGGTAGAACTCTGGAGTTCTTTAGGGATCATTCTAGCTTAAAGTACATGCAGTGATGTTCGTTATGAGTAATTGCATCAGACCTCGGCTTTAAACACTACACGATCTTCTGCAATCTTGGCATGGTTCTTCGCCTAGTTGTCATGACTTGTGTAACAACAGTACGGCACGTTGACAAGGGGAAAACGGAACAAAGAGCTTCCAATCAAATATCTTGATATCTCCTCGCATGTTAAATGGAAGCTGTAGATATTTACATCAACTCTGAGCCTTGAACAAATTGTTCCAAGAATTTGCAGCAACAACATTCAGTTGAACTGAGAACGGAAGCCTGTCAGTTTCCAACACTCGGTTGCCCTATCCGACTTGGTCAAGAATTTTCCTAAAGAATAAGTCTCTTAGCAGTCTCTGATCGTGGAGAAATTGTGCATTTAAACGGCATAGGATGACTGAGCCGTCGGCGATGAATCTATCAGTTACGTACTCAAAACAAATATGCAATGCACTCACGATAAAAATCCAGATATAAAAGCCGCCTCTGAAGGAGTTGGATTGCCAGCGTTATCTCTTGAAGGAGTGATGTCGAATACACTCAAGATTGTGGCTATAGTTATATATAAGGAGTTGTCTGCGAAATATCGCCCTGGGCATAATCTAAGACAATCCGAAGTTAGCAGACAAAGAAAACATTCCAATTTATAATTATAATTTTATTAAGCTTATCACCTTCTGCCGAATCCAAAAGAGGGATTGGGATCCTTTATCCCTGGAGTAAAGAAGCGGTCAGGGTAGAACTTGTCGGTGTTTTTTCCATATGTCGCTTCGTCATGAAGCAGTGTCCTGTGTGTCTATATCAGACCAAAGAAATACCGGTGGGAGTCGGCTCACCATGTGTTTCCCAGTAAAATAGTCCCAGCAGGAATAAAATATTCTTTGAAGACGTCGTCCTGTGTCACACGACGCGGGGCACCGAGAGGTGCAACAGGATGCCACCGTAACACCTCTTTACAGAGAGCATTGATGTAGGGCAGGTTCTCCCTGTCCTCAAATTCTGGAAGCCGATTGAATCCCACTACGCTGTCAAGCTCCTCCTGGGCCTTTCTCTGAGATTCAGGGGAAAGAACCATGGCGAGGAAAAATGTATGAAGTGAATGTACTGTCTAAACGAATGATAGTATTTAGACCCAACAGGAAAGAATAGAAGAGAGTCCGTACAGCGCCTAATCCTCCAGCGTACAGGGTAGACCCGACATCCCGTATGACCTTTTCTTGCCCAGGAGGTATATTTCCTTGGGAATACATTTCTTCCAATAGAGACGAGGTGAAAGAAGGTTCTGCAGCTCCGGATTTCTATATTATTTTAGTATGACGACTAACAGAAATAACAACAGACTCACGAGGGCCCGCTTGACGGCTTGAAATGGTGCAACGTTCATTTCTACAATAAACTCCCGCCAAATTCTAGCCTTTTTCTGAAATCCTGCTCCAGGGAACCACTCCGGGATATACTTCACTGCACAGGCATGGTCAGATAGGAACATTGAGGGTGACTGTGACGAACGTATAGGTAAAATGTCAACCAAGAATGCCCCGGGATTTCCTGCTACGGAGGCGGCAGCTAAAGCTTTCTCTCCCGTTGCAATATATGGGTCCTCTTTTGAGAGTACTTTAATTCCATACACCATCTGTAGATTAATGTAGAGATTATATGCATGTAGAATTGGAGTGAAGCCGCAAGTAACCTGCCTCCATGATGATCGCCCCGGAAATATATCGAATATGTTCAACAAAGTCATCGGGGGTGTCGTAGAGTCGTCGAAGTAATGTCCTATTATTCAATCAATATATTTGCCACTAGAAATCAGGGTAAAACGTGAACCGTGTGTGTCTAAGTTGGATAGGTTGATATTCTGCAACGGCGCCAGAATGAAACTTCTGGCGCAATATCCTGCTGTGTCTACGAAATTGTTCACCATAGGGAAGAAAGGTCGTCGCCCAATCAAAGCCCATTCTACAATAGTTAGGATCGGCAACATTGGGACGGAATCTGGAACTCGTACAAATCAACAACCATGGGAGCCTCTGGTCGGTCAGAGTAGATCGACGATCGTTTCTCGAACAACTCATAAACGATATCCTGCGAGTTGATTACCATGATGGATTTGCCTAAACCGCTCAAGTAGACGAAATCGCCTGAAAAAATGAAGTATCAATAGCAACGCTAAACGATCAAATAAAACAAGGCATACCATAGTCCTTCCCCCATTGTGAAAGTATTACCCACTCCTGCTGTGTGGGCATTTGAAGGATATTCCCTACCACTGGCTTTCGTGGCGGTCCCGGCGGTAGGCGTAATCCTACATGATGCAATCCTGAGAATGTCGACCATGACCCTGTAATGAACAAACGCACCTTTAGGAATTCGCAGTCGGAAAGGTAACCCGAGCACCAGTAAAACTAGTGCTCCCACAACAATAACGTCCAAGTACAATAATAATGATGCAGAAGAATCAAACATTCAAAGGAAGGTTGGTGTAGGAGATGTTGACTGGTACTTTAAAAAGGCGGCGAGCTTTATATGACCCATTGCTATTTATTGACCATAGGATAATTGCGGGTAATAAAGATCTTATGATAGCGATCACAAACAGGGGACTGTTAAATACGGGAGAAGCAATGGGCCTAGCCGAAGCCATGAAGCGAGAGCTAGCTACAGTAAGGGAGCATCAATGAGAATGAAATAAATAGAGGGTTTGAAGGATTAGACAATATTACCCCGCAGTAATTTTCTATTCTTTCACTACTGAGTTGATTGAACTGATGTTGCAAAGGAAACTGCGGTTACTCGAGTCTGAGTAAGAGAATTAAATGTAGTGTGACTGACGCTCGATAGAGGCCGTTTCTGTTTTGATACACCATTAATTCGAGAAGATAGCAAGAATCTACGCAAATACATGAGGTACAAATATTCGTAATACATAGGTATATTTCGGGTCCGTTGGTAGTGATGTCATTCTTGGCATGTAGAATCTCCGTTAATGGGTGTGGCATCCCCTCCTCCAGCAAGCTCAAGTATTAATCGGCATGCTGTATCCATGAATAGGTAGGGGGAAACAGTATTGTCATTTTCATCAGTGTCTCGTAGACGGTGCTCCTTGTCAACGCTGGAAGTAGAACCACCAGGTGATGACGGAGGGGGTGAAGGGGCACGGTCAAATTTCATGGCGCCAGGTAGGTTAGAAGCCTTATAATAGCCCTGATGTTTGAAATCCACGAGGTAATTGTCTTCGTCAACTTGATATAGCTGAAGATCCATCAGGATCTTCGAAGAAGAGTGATAAGCCTTATATGGTGCTGAACGATCCCAATTAAACGTACCACCACGTCATCAGTTCTGGCCCGCGTTTCTATGAAGTAAACTGAGGACGCCGCTTTCGAGTCTAGTGGGAGGTTATCAAGTGACTTCCCATCCATGTCCTGACGTCGTTCAATTTTGAGTTTTTCGGTTAGAGTTCTAACTCCACCCAATCCACCCAGAGACATCTTCTCCTTCCACTCCATCCCTAGAGCTTGGAGAGTCCGATATATTTCAAGCATAACTTCCATACGGGGGCTACGGCTGCGAATACCAAAATGCCACTTGGGACTTTTGGATTTCTTGTCTCGACTAGGGGACGAGCGACCTGTATTTAAGGGCGTTGAGACGGATGTATTACCGGGGATACTCGAGGGAAGGACAGCAAAGTGGCACTCTTGAGGCTGGGGTGGTTCCCAATCGATATTGTCATCGTCGTCATCAGTAGATGATTGATCAAACGGATCATCTCTCAGATCACCTCCTCTAGGAGAAAGAGCCAGAGGCGAAGCATTGTTTGCTGGCTAAAAGACTATAAGCGGTTGTATATTTATGCAGAACGTCAAGTTACGAACATCCATTGCTGCGAGCATTGCATCGCGCTCCTCTTCCTCGCACGCCGCCACTATTGCACATTTAACAATTCCAATGTGACACAGCTACGACGGCACTTACGATCTCGTCCAGCTCTTCGCTTGTCGCGCAGTAACATGTACGCCACCTTAACCGCGTTGCCCTGGACGCCATCATCTATCCTCAGAGCCTCCCATATATCCTCGACAGAAATATCACCCATACTATCTGCGAGTTCTTGTAAAGCATCTTCTTCAATGCGCCCTAAACCTTCGATGTAATCAAAGTCGAGCTCTTTTGGTGGGGAAACTAGTGATGATAAAGTTCCAACCACTGGTCCAGGCAGTGGGGGGATAGGTGTAAGATAGCGAGGAAGATTGAACGTGTAGAAGTTTGATTGCAAAATTTCGGGAACGGTGATTCGCTTCACTGGATCAACAGCTAGCATCCGGGCCACCAAACTTTTGGCATCTTGTGAAAGGTGAGAAGGTTCATAATAGATTCCATCTAAGAATAACAATTATTTGCAAGACTCAAGACTCCAAGCATTTTTGGGACTACCGTGACTTACCAGTTATCTTGGTGAAAAGGACGTTGACATCTTCGTCTTCAAATGGCAGTCTTCCGCAAAGCATCACGTAGAGTATTACACCGCAACTCCAGACATCAATTTCAGGGCCAGTATAGCGTAATCCTCGAATGACTTCAGGTGCAGCATAGTTTGGACTTCCGCAGCTTGTGAGCAGGAATTCACCATCAACTACAACATTGGAAAGTCCAAAGTCTGCGATCTTGACATTGAGCTGATCATCCAGAAGAACATTCTCCGGCTTTAGGTCGCGGTGCACTATTTTTAGACGGTGGCTATAATCGATCCCAGACATAAGTTGCTGGAAAAAACGACGGGCTTCAGACTCCTCCATTTTGCCATGCTTGACAATGTAATTGAACAATTCGCCTCCAACATATTCAAGGACAATGATTATATGGGTTGGGGTTGATATGACCTCGTATCTGATCTTGTGATAAGCCCCATGTTATGACATGAGTCGAGTCTTACAATTTGACAATATGGGGGTGCTGGAGCGCACGCATGTATTGAACTTCACGCAAAACACGTGTTTTGGTGCCAGAAGTGGTGATGGCATCCTTTGACAGGTACTTCATGGCCACTGTTTGCCCAGTGAGGACATGAGTCGCCACTGGACCTAAACGTTAATCGTGGAAACGAAGATTTTCAGTATGCTCACTCTTAACCTTGCCAAAGGTACCTTCGGCGATATCTTTGATAACCTTGTACTCTCCCAATCTACCGGGTGCATGCCTTGGGGATTCCATAACATCTACTGTGTCTAAAGAAGGGTTGCTGCTCGAGATTCAGGCCGAAATCACGAACTACGTTTCAACTCAGGCTACTGGATAGGACGGAAAGATGGTGGTTTTTGAAACAAGTTGATCATGAAGGAGGGTAATTAATAACTCAGCTGACTTCGAAATTTGAAAATGAGCACTCTATCACAAAAGTTGGAATGCTGACCCGGCCGTTTTGAGCTGCCGCTGCTCGCCATGGTGGCTTCGGCACCCAAAATCTTGCTCATCGACTCCTACGATTCCTTCACCCATAAGTGAGTATTTGAATCTTCGCGCCATAGGTTGACTTACCGACAGTCTTGCTGCAGTCTCGCACATCTTATCCGCCGTTCCGTGCCCTCTTCTCAGATCTATCTTATTCGCAATGACACTTTAAGTTACGAAGTACTACTGTCACTGTTGTCCTATTTCTCAGCCGTCGTTGTAGGACCTGGACCTGGTTCACCCGCCAACGATGCTGATGTAGGCGTCATCAATAGGCTATGGGCACTTCCAGACTCACATCTCCTGCCTGTGTTCGGTGTTTGTCTCGGATTTCAATCGTTTACCATGGCATTCGGAGGTTTAATCAGAACAATGCCATTGGTCAAGCACGGGATGATTTCTCGCATCGAACATGTAGCTCGCGATATATTCGAAGGTGTCAAGGAGATTGAGGCAACGCGGTACCACTCACTATGCATCGATATCATCCGCAATCAATGTCCAGAGATTGATCCTCTAGCATGGGCAGAGGACGGTTCTGAGAACGGACGAGTTTTAATGGCAGCGCGCCATCGATGTAAACCGTTCTGGGGAGTACAGTACCACCCCGAATCTGTCTGCACCAAAGGAGGTGGAGAAGAAATTATCTGCAACTTTTGGAAGCTGGCTCTAGATTGGACTATTGTCAACGGGAGAAAAGTCATTGACCTTCCTCAATGGGCTACCAAGCTGTTGGGAGAGTCATGGCCTCACTTACGACCTTCCAGGCTATCTCCAAGTCCCAAAATTGCTTTATCAGTGTCCCAGATCTCCCTGGACTTACCTTATCTCTCCATCATTGGTGTATGTGAACTTCTCGGTGTCAACAGCCCGTGGACGAACTTTGTGTTGCTCGACTCAGCTGATAAATCGGGGCGGTTTACTATTGTCGGTTCTCTGTTACCGTCAACGCTCTCTATTCGGTATACCCTTCCTGATAGGCACGTACTGCTACAGCGTGGTATCGCCAAGACGGAGCGCGAACATATTCCCCCGGGTGACTCGATCTGGAATTGGCTTGCCAGATTTATGGCCTCAATGGCTATCCAAGAGTCGGGTCGTACAGACGTACCATTCTGGGGAGGTCTTGTTGGATACCTAAGCTACGAATTGGGGATAGCAGAGCTAGACGTTCCGCTCAAGCACAGATTTGGGGGCGAGAAAAGAAATCCAGATGTGAACATGGTTTTTGTTGAAAGGAGCATTGTCCTTGACACCAAAACCGGCTATGTACACATACAGAGCATCATCGCCGACGACGAGGTGTGGCTACAAGACATGTCGCGACGGTTAACTCGTATGTTTTCCTATCCTCCTGTACCATCTACGTTTCCATCGTTGGCTTCTCGCCTTACCTCTCCACCACACGAGGTTTATGTTCCTCAGGTATCGCACTGCAAACATCACCTTTCTATAGGATCTTCCTATGAGCTCTGTCTTACTGCACTCAGTACATTGTATATTCCCGACTCTCCTCACGTCTCATCGTGGGATCTATACTCGCGTCTCCGTATTGCCAACCCGGCGCCTCACGCCGCATACCTACGACTCAGACCTACTACATTGCTGTGCTCGTCTCCAGAAAGGTTTCTCAAGTGGGATCGGGACGGCCAGTGCCAGCTACGCCCAATTAAGGGTACATTGCAAAAAGTAGCAATCGATGAGAACGGCAAGACGTTTAAAATGGAGCGTAAGGACGCTAATGAACTACTGGGGAACAACGTCAAGGAACGGGCAGAGAACTTGATGATTGTTGATCTCGTGAGACACGATTTAGGAGGAGCGGTTGAGGCAGCGGATGGCGTCAATGTCGTCCAGCTTATGGGAATCGAGGAATACGAGACTGTGTGGCAGATGGTCAGCGTGATTTCTGGCAAGGTATCTGCCAATACGGGGGGATGGGAGGTCTTGAGGAGGAGTCTACCACCTGGTGAGTCTCCAAAATGCAACGAGTGCTTTGACCTATATGTTCCATGAGTAGGCAGCATGACTGGCGCGCCAAAGAAACGAAGCGTTGAGCTGCTACAGGATATCGAAGGCCGGGAACGCGGCGTGTACTCCGGAGTCTGTGGATATTGGTGTGTCGGTGGGGGTGGAGATTGGGCAGTCATCATTCGGAGTTGTTTCAAGTGTGATGACGCGAATATAGATGATCCCGACTACGACAGTCACGTTTACCTCAACGGTAACGGGCGAAGCCACCAGAAAGGGAATCCTCGGTTCAACCACGAGGATGTCAACGTTCATGGTGGAACTGAGGAGCAAGAGTGGACGCTAGGAGCTGGTGGTGCAATCACGGCACTGTCTGACCCACATGCCGAATGGGAGGAGATGCGAGTGAAGCTGGGGAGCGTGGGGAGGGCATTCGGTGTCGATGAGCTTTAGTCATTATCTTTATTTTGATGCACTGAATTTTTATTTTTTTTATTTTCCTTTTTATGGAGTTCAACCTCCTTGGTAAGTTTCATTTTCTGAAATTCATAGGGCATGTTGTTCATTAAACACCCTCTAGTAGCTCAACATAAAACTGGATGGGAATGGAAGCGCATATAGAATACTTTCATAAAGAGTTATTATATTTTTTTGTTGATTACAAAGAAACGCGAGTTGGGAAATTAGCCGAGACGCGTCTATAAAGCGGGATTAGTAGCCGTTGATATTCTGTTTTCTTCCCCCATCACCTCTAGTCCCGCAGGTCAAGGACGAGGCAGACCCATGTCCTATATTCCTCTGTATCCCCAGTCACACAACGCGCTCTCCAATCCATCCATCTGGGGCCCCAATCAGCCGCGCAAATTCGGCTCTCACACAGATCTCTGGCCGCGCATGTCCACTAGCAACATCCCCGAACGTCCGGCCTCGTCTGTTCACGACAGTCTTACGACCACCAAGAATCTCAGCAGGACTTCATATTACAACCCGCTTGACGATAAGGAAACCCAAGACGTCTTCGGACCAGTCATGCGCAACGACTCAAAAGCTACACACTCTGGGGAGGTGAAGAAGGACGTCGGTGCTATCGGAGATAGAAGGAAGAAAGATGATGGGTACAATAGTGTTGCTGACATCCGAGACGCGTCCGATGATTGTTCCACTGTGAGCCTGGTGTTGTATTATCTACTCGGCTTCCAACCTCTTACTCCTTGCTCCTTGCATTCGGCTAGTTCGCCGTCGGCCAATTGTTGCGCACCCTCGAGATCACGCCCTCTTTGCCTGCAGAGCCTTTGCTTCGTCATCCCAAGGCCAGCAGACTTGCCAAGTTTCCGTTTGATGATTCTCCTTCAGTGTCTTCAAACTCCTCCTCTCCCAGCATGTATGATATTCTTCAGACTCCTTCAGACACCTCTCCGCTTTCTCGTAGATCTCCCACCGGCTTCGAAGTATACAGCAACAAGGTCCGATATACTCCAGCTAGCGCCAAGATAGCCTCACCTTACCCTCTTGAGAGTCCCAGCAACGTTCATGCCCCATCTTTTCCTCATGGAGTACCAACTAAACCTTTGGATTCCACAAATTTTAGAGGGTTTACTCCTACCCCTGCTTGTTCCGATGCTCTCTATAACTCCCACCCTGCTCCGCTTTCTTCTCCAAGCCGCTCTTTTCCTGCTCATTCATTTCCCTTTGTAGAAAAGGCTTCCCCATCCCCTGGACTTTACCAGTCTTCCTTCTCGTCACCAGCGCCTTTAACCTCTTACCAGGGTGTGTTCGACCCTTTCGGCGGTGACAGCGCCTCAGGGAGTGGCCCAGTGCGTTTTCGAAGTGGGTCTTTTCGACCCTGCCCTAATGATGATTCCCAGTCGCCTTGGTCTCATCGCCCCCAAACTCAGACGTCATCTCTCTCTGGCAACACTAGTCCTGATCGTTCACAAGCAATCTCATCGCCTGATTACTCCAATAATTCTCTGGTCAACCCATCGCCTCATTATTTTTTCCCTGTACAACGCCGTTCGAGCTCGGATCTGACCCATTCCCAACTTGATAGTCTTGTCAATATTGGTACTTCTTCCTTTGAACAACAGACTGTGACTTCTTTCACCGGCCAAAATCCGTTCGAGCTTCAGCATCAACCATCATCTAGTCCCAAGGCAAGTGAAGCTGTCGATTTGGACTTTGCAGGACGCGACATGCTCCGCGGGCTTGGGATTACTGGTCTTAACAGAAATCGCGATAAACGTTCCAGCGTTATTGACGATCGATCTCTTGACCCTTCCCCCGTTTACAACAACAGCTTGTTCATCAACGATGGATTGTCTAACGTTTCAGACAAGCAACAAGGGAATGAGGTACGCTAATGTCATGGATGCCAGCAGAACTAACTGATATCTTGAATTCTTACAGCCTATCAACTTCCTCCATTTGTTGTCCCCCACTGCTGCTCCACCCTATTCCCACTTTATCACTCGAATCGTCAAATCGTCCGACCAGCAAGCATCCATTTTTCTCCAGCAGAAGCTCAAGATAGCAGATGCTGCCGAGAGAAAAAAAATTGTCGATGCTGTCAGCCAGAGGGGCATCGAGATGATGGTCCTTTACCTTTCACTTACGTTCCCCCCCCCCTCTAACAACCATAATTCCATAGACAAATCGTTTTGGAAATTGGGCGGTTCAGCGTTGCTTGGAACCTCCTTGTGAGCTCGCCGATAGGATGAAGATTGTGCAATGCATGAGGCTCGTGAAAAAAATCATTTCATAATGTTAGTTGATTGCAATTTCTTGTTGTAGGGGTCGAGTAGTTGAACTTGCAACCAACTGTTACGGAACCCATGTCCTGCAAAAGGCATTGGATTGCGAAGAGGATGTCAGGGTAAGGTTCTTGCTGAAGCGTTTGTTGCCGTCTCAATTCAGATCTCTAAGCTACTCGTCGTATCTGAACTTCTCCTTGGCGATCCATCTTCGACCTTACTCAACAAACATTCTGCACATGTATGGAGCAAAATCATGGAACTAACGTGGACTCCACCAGCTCCTCCAATTTTCGCCTAGTAAGCGTATTCATATAAGTCTAAACAAGTTAATATCTTTGCCTCTTTTTCCCAGTGTGAACAAGTCGTTGGCAGGCAAATGGGCTTCCCTTGCATGCCATGAAACTGGTTCACTTGTCGTGCAAACTGCTTTTGAGCAATGTGAGGAAGCAGACAAGGAGCTCATCATTGGAGAATTACTCGATGAAGACGCATTCGGCGAGGTCGTGACTAATGCTTGGGGAAATTTCTGCATTTTGCATCGTCAGTATTCGTGCTCTTTTATAAACAATCAATTCAAACGTACCGCACAGTCCTTGAGCACGGATCCCTCCACCATCGTTCTCTTGCAATCAACAATTTGGTGAATGGTCTCAGCCAATACGCTTCGCACGAACAAAGCATCAAGTCTGTTTTGAAAGCCCTAAAGGAAGGTGGTCCCGAGGTGTTGGACAAGGTAGTAACGAGATTGTGTGAGCCTCCGAAAGGGTGCGGCCCACTATGTTCTGTCCTAGTGGGTTGTGATTCGTCCTCACCAGTTCACATCAGCGGCCGTCGCGCGTCTCTGGTAGACATTTCTCTTTCACCAATTGGGAGTCAGCTAGTCGGCACGATATTACCCAACGTTAGTTTGAATTTTTGATGCCATTTCCTGTTTCACCAGCCTCCTGTTTCACAGGTCAACAAAGAGCAGCGCAGTGCCCTATACGAGGCTATTCGTGGCCATGTTGTCACACTGAGAGGAAGCCGTGTTGGTTCCAAAGTAATTTGGCTATTGTATGTTTGTTGGCTATTCAATCTTTAATATGACACTGCTGAGCAATTCGTGCAGCGATAGGATGCGTGCCTATTATGGCTATTAACAGTATATGCCTGCCTCTTATTTCAACTTGTTTCTGCGAAAATCTCGGAACCCATCATAACGAAGAGCCATCTCTGCATCGTTTTCAATTTCTCAATTTCTTCCTCTTCAATCATCCATCCAATCTCCTGCATCACAACGCAACTCCTGCATTCGCACACCACCATTACCTGCATCTCACGCATATCTATCTCACCCATGCGCCTCTTCCACCACTTTTTGTCATGTCACTCAATTCGCTATACTTTTTCAAGCCATATTCCTTTACCCTAGTACGAGACAATGAATGACTCCGATTCGTCTTACCTCTGTAGCTGAGTCTTTTAGTATAGTATGCCATGCACTCATGCGTCCTTCGGCCTGTGGGCTTTCGTGTGATTCAAGTCACAGATGTCACGTATTTTCCACTTTGTACCAACCTGTTAAAGCTCGTCCGGATTATTGCGATAACAACTGGTGATGGGAAAGTCTCAAAAGAAAAGAGCCATCCGCAGGCACAACCCAGTCAGAGTTCCTGACTCTCACCTTCCTCATGGATTGACTTCTGCATCGTCAAATTCTTCAAAAAGTGAAACCATTTTACCCATCATCCAAAAGGTAACTTCTATTGTGTCCTTTACATTGATTGCCCAACATTGTTGTTAGCTAGGAAGTGTCGATTCCTCAGAACGCATATGGGCATGCGCTGCCGTGTCAAATCTCATTCAGAATGATCCTTCGACACGAAGACTCCTTCAAGGGAAGAACATCATCGGCGCTTTGATCACTCGCCTGTCAGATTCAGTAGAGGAAGTTGTTGTTGAAGCGGCAGGGGCCTTGCGGTACGGTATAGTCGCTTTCCCTTCTGTTTCTCCTTCTGTATTTTCGACACCGAATTCAATCGTTTTTTTTCGCCGTTTGGCGTGGGCATATCGCCCGTTTAGGAACCTTTGCATTGATGGAGGTTACGATATTTGCGCCGAAATGTATAACAAAAATATCTTAGCCCCCCTACGGACGTTTCCCGCCAAAGTAGCTATTTTGCCTTTATATGTTCCTCGCATAACTGATCAGGTGTTTGTTGTGTTGGTTTAAGATTTCAACTACCCTTCAGCAGTTTCTTGAAAACTCCAAACATGCCCCTGAAGGGTCACGACGATTAGTATATGAGTTTGCGGAGAATGTTATCACGATATTCTGGTGTCTATCGTGAGTATAACTGGTTTCCTTCTTTACTAGTCCTCAAATACTATTCAAAACAGCGAGGCCTCGAACAAGGCTCTTAAAGCTGTGAATGACACCAACCTAATACCCTTCCTTGTTGCATTTCTTCAAGCTTACGATCGCTTACCCTTATCTACTGTGAACGCAGCAGGTAGTCTTTCCCTAGATGGGCTGCTGAGATGGGCTGTTGAGCTTGGCTGATCCTTTTACTAGCACAATGCCTCTACGTTTTGACCGAAGAAAATGACCCAGCTATTGAAAGCCTTCGGAGCGTGTCTTCTTACGTTGGTAGCCTTTTAGATATTGCTCAAAATGAGACCCCTAGCATTTCTGTATCAGACGAGGGAAACAAAGGGACACGATGGATTACGCTACGAGTTTTGGTTGCTGGTGAGGCTTGTTTCACATCCAGATATTGCATGCCTCTGAACTTACTGAAACAACCATAAGGTATCCTGAGAAATATTTCACCTTTACCTGTGGTCATTCCTGCATCAACCGTCGACCTTGAGCACACAATTATGTTACCTCTACTTGTTCCACGACTCTCGCTCAGTTTAAATGAAGTCACCCAATCTGTAACACAATTAATTAGCTCACTGGTCAGTTGTTATTTATTTGGGTTCGTATATTCTGGTCCATTGATATTCCCCGATAGCCTGACAAGGACGCGACTGCGACCAGCCCGTCTCTAGGGCACGTCCCTCGTTCAGACCATAAATCGCTTTCAGAAAGGGAACTAGGTTATGTCGAAGAAACCTTGCGAGTCACACTGTTAACCTTGGAGATATTGACGGGTGTATGTGCGAAGTTACCAGAACCGGATCCTGTCCTGGAGGAAGATATACTAGGTCTGGACTCTCCTGATAATCTGTTGCTAATTCTGATGGGGCTGAAGACGCCGATGTCAAGATGGACGATGACATGATCATGGATCCCGATGTGGCAAATGTAGACGAAATAGATGCTGCACAGCAGATCGTAAACGGCACAAATACTCTGTCGGATCTTGATCGACAATCAACTCATAATCTTCTTCTGATGTTGAGCCGGCCACTGATAACGCTCGTTCATCCTACATTGCTCTCCTTCCCACCAGGCCCATTCGAACCTTCAACTCACCCCCCAACTACATCAGCGCTTAGTACAATCCACATCCGGGCATTAGAGTGTTTAAACAACTTGTTTCTTGCCGCTGAGGAGGCGCAAGGCGATGAACCTGTACATTCTTCAAAATACAGGGAGAACGTGGAGCCTTTATGGAATGAACTTTGGAGTGCCCTTGGTAAAGTAGGTAACATCATAAAAGATGGAAAAGTGGTCGCTTCAGGAGGCTTCGAGAAGAAGACGGAAATATGGGAGATTGCCTTGGGGGTATTGTGGGGGATTGCTAGAGTCGGCCGCCGACAATTGGTAGGTATCGCATCATTTTATTCGGGCTGAAATTCATCAACTACGATACAGGTACCTGAGACAGAACAAATTCAGGCAATAATGGAGTTTTGCGATGCGACTGCCGATGACATGACCAAAGTCAAGTGTATCGGGACCTTAGAATGTCTTGCACAAAATCGTGAAGCAGTTGATACCAACAAGGTACCATCCATTGTCGACTCCATCAGAAATGCTTATTCTCATACAGATTATTTCCGCGTACCTCCTCGCTCAAATATCTTCCTCATCACCCATGTATCCTGAAACGTGTCTACAATCCGCTTCAGCGCTCATCGACATCTATTCCGACGAGAACGCCTCTTATGATGTTAACTTCCGACATGGACAATGGGTAGATATCTTGGCACGCTCATTGCCCACAATAAGAAAGTTGGTTCGAGGCATCGATCGCCGCAAACCCGGAGGCAAGGAGTTGCGGAGTCGAGGGGATGACGTCATCACCAATTTGGCTGCATTCATCAAATACCGAAGAGCCTTAAAATTATGAGGACCAGGTGCAATATACACAATACACTTACCTTTCTACACTTATCTGACCCCTTGCTGCTCTAGGAGATTCATGATCTTTTGTCTCGTGATCTCACCTGATCCTGTTGCGCAATCTTCGCACTTCAAGAATTTACCATAAAATCTACGTTGGGTATATGTGCCATTTTACTCCCCTTATTCTTGTGCAATGTTCTTGCGGACAAGTATACATAATTGTCATCTACGGATGTCTCGTCACAATGGCAGTGATAATGCAGCAAATCGGATGAGCATTATAGAGTTCTCCCATAAACGATTATTAAAATATAATTAAAATATAAAATTGACCAGGTTTTGGGCCTCGTGATCCTCAAACCCATGATTTCATGTCATTCACCGCTGGGGGTTCGAAATTTTCGCAAATTACCTTGCTTGCAATACGACATATTCCCAGGGTTAAAAATGCACGGGTACTTACCTTTCGTGTTCATAGACATGTCTATGTAGTAATTGGATCTAAACATAAAGTTCACACGAATCGGGTCTACTGCGCGAAGAGACTCCGTGCCAAACCACACGGACCACTGACCGCCGACACACGTAACACACTAATAACTGTGTCTCGCTCGACTGTAAAGGCCAAATCCACCACGAGTCGCCCCAAACTTATTTCTCTACTGATCGTTAACTTTGTAACGAGCTGTACTGTTTGCAAGTCACAGTCTGAATATTACCACTCCACCTGTATACTCGCGATACTTGACCTATCTATTGTCCAGATGTGAAACCAAAAGTAGCCACCCACGCATTTGGTGCTCTCGGTCTCTTGCATATGTAGTTCTATCTTCCCTCTGTTCATGTCTCGATTAGTCTTGGCTTCTTAGTTCTCAACTGTTCAGATCATTCATTTGTGACCCACCTCTTGCATGAATTGGGAGATGAATTGAGTGCCACAGTCACTAATGACTTCCTCTGGTAGTCCATGGAGTTTCCAAACATGGTCATGGAAAAGTCTGGCAATTCCTATTGAGTTCACATCTGATGTGGTGGGCATGCTTGGAGGGGCAATCAACAGTGATGAGAAGGGCATTGTAGCCATGACAGGTAGGGAGTCCTGTGATTAGATCAATGGTGATAACTTGCTATCTGTCATGATTTCTCCACTCCTCCCCTTTCTATTACTTGTTATTGGACTCCGCTACTCCGCCAGACTATATGTACAGTTCTTAGGTAATTAGTTGAAGCTCAATCTTGAGCTGGTCAATACACCGACAAGTATCATTGCTCATTTCCCTTTTCCACTCCCAAGTATTGAAGCTCTTGTTGTTGCTGACATTAGCCCAAGACTATCATATCCCTACAACATCCTATCATGGATGTTGATCTTCTACAACAAATTCTCGCAGGCCTGCAGCAAAACAATGCAGACCTGACCGCAATGGTGAACAACCAGACACACCACCTTAACCAACACCTAGCGTCACTACAAGCCCCAACCTCCCAACTGACATCTACAACCACCTCCTCTACCCCATCAGCTGGCAAAATCGCAAGGCCAGAACCATTTGATGGCTCATCAGAGAAGATTGATATCTTCCTGCGTGAGCTCTACCTGAACTTCGAGGATGATACATTATATTTCAAAGTGGACCATATGTGAAAGATCCGCTTTGCCTTGTCCTATATGAAGGTGAAATTTGCGGCTCAGTGGGTGAGTCGTATCACTGGGGAACTAGAGGCAGGAACACACAGCTACCAGAGTTGGGAGGAATTCCATACTGAGCTGCTGATAACATTCCATGACCCAAACAAGAAAGAAATGGCCCAACAAAGGCTGGATGTGAGGGTGATGCTATTAACAAGGTCACAACAACAAGATACTCCAATGTTTAGTGAGCTGATAAGGGTAATTCCCACCTGGTGTAGCAGTAATCCTCAGTTTATACAAGGTTACTAGTAATAAATACATA
>QFEC01013569.1:0-51787 GCA_003316585.1 Gomphus bonarii | reverse complement strand
CCCCCCCCCCCTCCTCCTGTTATTTGAGACAGAGTCCCTGAGTATGAAGTCAAGAGGATCCTAGACAGCAGGGTCTACTGAGGACAACTAGAATACCTAGTCTGTTGTGTTAGAGAATGAGCAAAATCCCAAATTTCATGAAATATAATGACTCTGACAAATTCTATGATGAAGTTAACGAGCTATTAGTATCAAAACCATTTGCTGCACATCAGGGAATATTACTCTGAAGTTGCATGGCAAATCTGATCTATTTTGGGTGCATACAAGCGCATATATGCACATTTACATGTATTTTCGACCAATGTCGACGACGATGAGCCTATATGGCTGGCTGTTTCCACACGATATTCAGGCCTGATTGAAGTTATTTTTCAAGATTTATTTTACATTTTTCCTTGTCCCCCATCGAGTTCTATTACCTTTATAACGTGTTTACCCCTGAGACGAAGTGCCCGTGTGGAAGTATTTTGAAGCCAGAAACCCAGGATCCCCTCCACAATGATAATATTGATATAAGTGAAATGTCATTATATCTGATACTGGTTGTCAGATCGGATAACACTTTACTTTATTAATATTATCAAAAACCTGCCTTACTTACTGTTAAAAGCCTTTACAGGTATCTGACGCTTTAGCGCCCTGAGCACTTAACAGCGCTAAAAACGAACATTATACAAAAACAATAAAATCATTTTCCATCCATGATCCAATTTCTATTATACAAAAATCACAGAACATTCATCTCCCTTATCATCTCGATAATTTCCATCATGTCCGAAGACTCAAATTGCTGTAATTCTAGATTTCACTCATCTTTAGCTGAACCGAAGCGCCCATCGCACTCGCATACATCATAGGACCAGCACGAGCCTGGCCAGCCACTGCCCTTACAAAACATGTTCGCTTTCGGGCATTAGGTTTATTAGTATGTACTTTATCATCTTTCATCATTTTCTTCCTCTCCCAATGTTCATGTATTAAGTATTTCCCATATGATGTCATGTATGCATCATCCCCTCATGTAAACATTTCTCACCAGTTTCCTCCTCTCCTATTCATGTAATATTTAGTTCTAACCTTGTAAAAATAAAAATCAGTCCCTTCCATCACTCCATAACCACCAGAAAAACAAGAAAACGAATTTTATTCATATTTAAGCAAAAAACAACATAAAAAACTTTAATTTTCTAATATCTCTCCGACCCTTAATCTTGTCATGTTGGAAGGGTTATAGAACTGCAGATGATTCCTGGCTACCTGTGAAGGATGTCTCTGGAGCAAAGCAACTTGTCATGGAATTTCACCAACAAAACCCCAAAGCCCCACAATGCATATCAGCTACTCTATATGCCACCCTCCCCTTTCAAACTCTAGAAAACTTTATGGAAACTCCCAAGTGACACCTCTTCAATTGGACAGAAGGAAGGAACCTAGCATGTGACACTCTAACCCCAAAAAAATAAGTGACACTCCACCTGACATCTAATTCTCTTCATTTAAGTCTCTTTCCATTCAACACTTATATAAACATTGCTATCCATCCTTCTCCACCCACTTGATAACAAGCAACCCTCATTACTACAACATGGCCAGCCAATCCAGCCAACAAAGTCTCATCCCACTTGAATCCTACCCCATATCATCGCACTGGTCTATTGACCCAAGGAACATTAGACAAATTGAGAAACTTCTTGAACTCCCAGCTCCACCCAAACCCATCTTCTCCCTTCCCTGGCAAAGAAACCTCTTACTCATCAACCCTATGAAGCTGGAGACATAATATTCCTCAGCCAAGATTCAATCCCCTGCACACTTGAGGGATTTACCAGGAGGAGGACTCGCAATGCCTTAGAGGAGTACATGTGAGAGGCATCATTCAAAACCTACAACAATCCTTACAGCCCCTACAGCAATCACTGCTTGAGTTGCGAGTTTGCCCTCCAGCTGTACCCTGGGGTAGAACTCAAGCAGAGCCTGACCTGGACCTGTCCCTCACTCTGGAGGAGACTGACAATATATGTTAGCAGGTGCATCCATTAACAATCTCGACAAAACTCCACATTGAGACACCATGCATTGAGAGGGGGGTAATGTCAGGGTTCAGCTTGGAGTTCATTGTCCAGTTTATTTTCTCCTGTTTATGTTTCCATGTGTTTCCATGCCTTGTGCATTCTGATTACATAATAGGCACTGGATTAGGGTATATAAGTTGTGACTGGTGTAATGGCTACTCCTCAGCTTAATCTCTGAGGATTACTGCTACACCAGGTGGAGAACCCCCTTATTAGCTCATTATTATTAGAGTATCTTGTTGTTGTGACCTTGTCAATAGTGTCGCCCTCACAAGCCCCATGCAAGGAGTGTGATGGGTGGATGAATCCTTTTTTGAGGTGTTCATCAAGGAATTCTCAAAGTGACTGAAGCTTGGAGACTGAGAGAGAGTGAGTGGAGGTGAGGTCCCATCTTTGAGATTGATCTTGAGGTCATAAGATCTGTGAGGTGCTAGTGTATCAGCACTGAGTTTACTGAAAACATCAGCAAAGTCATGATAATGTGGGAACATGCTGTTTAATGCTGTCCAAGATTTCAGAGGTTTTGACTGTGGCTGAACCTCAGGCAAAGATGTTAAGGTCAGTGAGGTTGAGTTGAAATGCCTGAGATCCTTCTAGTTTGCAAGCTTGCATAAAAGTGGCAGTGTTTACTAGAGCTATCCAAGATGCTGTCAACTTCAGAGGATTTGGTGAGGTTTTGCTAGGAAGCAAGGTGCTACAAGCTGTGGTAGCTGATGGGTTGGCACAGGGACTGTTTCCAAAGTCTTGAAGGTAATACTACCCAATACCCAGTCAATCATTGGATTGTAGTGGGTGAGCCAGTGGTAGCCAAGTACTGCAGAGCAGCTGCCATCCAACAAAGTTACATAGAAAGTAACTGTCTGAAGTTTGCCAGTTGGAAAACAGATTGGAATAGTTGTAGTCTGAGTGATGGTCAAGTTAGTAGAGCCATCAAATAGTTTTAATGGGATGGGGGGTACAGAAATGGTAGGTAGGGAATATTTCTGCACTACTTGTGATTCAATAAAACAATCAGAAGAACCACAATCAAGAAGTGTAACTAAACAGGTTTTAGGCATAAGGGTTAATGTCAAATTTAATACTAAAGAGTTCTTTGAAAAAGTGGAAAAAATAGCATTTAAAGTGAGCACATGAGTGAGATTACTGCAATCCTTGGGCTGTGTGGTTCCTAGGTTGCTTATTATTATTTTGATTCCATGGCTGTGGAATCCTTGACCTTGGAGTCAGAGCTCACTTTAGCAGCATGAGCTTTAGGGTTTGAGGAGTTGGTCATCTTTGACTTCAGGCACTCCTTAACCATGTGACCTTTTGAACCACATAGGAGATAGAGTCTCTGATCAATGAATCATTGACACTCCTTGGGTAGAAGTTTGCCATCTTTCCTGAGCTTTGATGAAAGGTCAGGTGTCTTGGCATTGTTCAAAGACTTCTGGTTGCCATTGTTGTTGTTGTTGTTGTTGTTAGTCCCCTTACAGCTCTTTTGGTTGTTGTTGGAGCTGTTGGAGGACTGCTGGTTGGACTGGTTGAAGGACGTGTTGGAACCTCAGGTGGGGTTTGCGAGGTTTTCATACTCCTTGCATTCCCAATATCTGCTATCAATTTCCAACATATAGTTACAAAGCTCTATGAGGGACCTGAAGCCAGGGAGATTAAGGAGACTGTCCTTTATACATTTGGGCAATCCCTTGTAAGCCACATGAGCAAGGGTGATGTCATTCCACTGAGTACAAGTGGAAGCTCAGGTGAAGTTGATGAAGTAGCGAGCAGCTCGATGATGATCCTTCATGACTATTTTTTTGAGCTCTATTTCTGCTTGTGTAGCATTATTGAAAGGGCCAAAATTCATTTCAAGCTCAGCATGAAAATCTTCCCAATTAGTGAGCCAGGTAGGCTTGGGAGAGATCTCACTGAGGATGGCAGGTTTGAAATACTGGAGAGCAGGGCTAGAGAGGTATGAGATGGCATACTGAATCTTTGATATCCCTGTCTTGAAAGTGGACAGGTGATCTTGGAAGTTCAGCATACATTGAAGGAAGAATGTATGGAGCTTAGCTTGATCCATGCCATTATAAACCTTGGGTTTGTGGATTTTGGCTCAGGAGCCTGAGTCCATATTAGGTAGTTGGGCAAGAAGTTTGAAACCCCTTTAACAAGCTCATCTGAGTTAATATTTGTATTGATGCTGTGACCATCTTGAAAGGAGTTGTCATAATCATCTGGGTTATTGTCAGGAGGGCCACTATCAGGAGGTCCACCAGGTAGATGAGGAGTCCTGCACCCTTGGTCTCTGCTGTGGCTGAGGTCTTTGGCATCAACAGTGTTGGGGGAGTGAACTTCCTCAGGTTGTTTAGAAAGTCATCATAAATCAGATATTTGTGAGGGCAACACTGTTGATAAAGTCACAACAAAAAGATACTCCAATATTTATGAGCCAATAAGGGATAATCCACCTAGTGTGGCAGTAATCCTCAGAGATCAAGCTGAGGAGTCACCATCACACCAGTCATGACCCTATGCCCTACTCCAGCACTTATTATATAATCAAGATGTGAATGCAAATAGGAAAATCATCAACCAAACCCTGACATCACCCCTCTCTCAATGCATGATGTCTTGGCATGGCCTTTGAGAATGAACTACTGCCCCTTCCAGAAGTTTTGGCTCAAATGAGTTTTGGAGGGTGGATTCAATGGAAACATCCCCCAAGATACCATTTCAGGACTCCCCAAAATGAGGAGAGGGTGGAGGTTTGGTTAGACTTGATCGCCACTCCAGGATACAGTGGGAGTCTGAAAGAGTAGGTGGGGCTAACCTTGCTGCACCTCTCAAACAGTGCTATCTCTGTGCATTCTCCTATGGCATTATGACCCCATTCCCCAGTGAATCCCTTGAATGTAAAGGGGGTAAGGGAGACACCTAGGTGTAATGGGTCTCCAGCTTCATAGGGCTGACAGGTTTCAGGTTGCTTCCACCAGGGGAGGGACAAAGTGGGTTTGGGTTTGGCTGGAATATCAAGAAGCATCTTGACTCACCTGATGTCTTTTAGTTCAAAGGACCAGTGTGAAGACAGGGGGTGGGATTGAAGAGGGATGAGGCTTTGTTGGCTGGATTGGGTGGACATGTTGTAGTGATGAAGGTGGCTGTTATCAAAGTAGGTGGAGAAGAGGTTGATAGGAAATGTTTATATAAGGTTGAGTGAAATGAATAGAATGTCAGGTGGGACTTCACTTATTTTGGAGGTGAGTGTTACATGTTCAGTCCTCCCTTCTGTCCAATCAAAGAGGTGCCATTTGGGAGTTTCTGTGAAATTCTCTAAGGTCCGAAAGGGGAGGGTGGCATATAGGGTAGCTGATATATGCTGTGGAGCTTCAGGGTTTTGCCAATGAAACTCCTTGATAAGTTGCTTTGCCCCAGAAACATCCTTCACAGGTAGCCAGAGGTCTTCTGTGGCTCCATAACCCTTCCAGTAGACTAAGTATTCCAGTCATCCTCAGTAAACCCTGCTGTCTAGGATCCTCTCAACTTCATACTCAGGGATTCCATCTCAGATAACAGGAGGAGGTGGGGGTTGAGCATGTCATTCTTGAATTGGATCCTCTTGGTAGGGACATAGGAGGTTGACAGAGAAAACTGGATGTGTGTGACCAAAGGATGAGGGAAGTTGGAGGCCATAGGCATTCTGTGATATGACCTTTTTCACTACATAAGGGCCCAATCATTTATGATCTAACTTCTTCATTGGGTGAGTGGTCATAATATTTTATGCATTTAGCCAGACCTTATCTCCAATCTTGTATGTGGGAGCAGTCTGGCAATATAGGTCATAGAACCATGCCATGTCCTCTGTAGCCTTTGACAGTGCAGAGCGTGCCTTATTAGTAGCCTTCTCCATGTGAGTGGTGAATTCATCCAATGCTTCTAGTCAGGTTTCTTGGGTTAGTTCTAACCCAAGTCTTGGATGCTGGCTGCTGTCAAGTATGAAGGGGGTAGTCTGTGTTACAGAGTGAATTCAATTGTTGTATGCAAATTCAGCAAGAGAGATCCATTCTAGCCAGTCATCTTGACATTGATTGACAAAGAGTTGGAGGTATTGCTCAATCTCCTGATTGACTCATTCTGTTTGGCCATCAGACTGTGGATGATAGGCTGTGGAGGCAGCAACCTTGATGCCTAGAAGTTTATTTAGTTCTCACATGAACTGGGAGACAAACTGAGTGCATGATCACTGATGACTTCCTCTGGTAGTCTGTGGAGCTTCCAAATATGATTGTGGAAAAGTCTGGCAATTCCTACTGAGTTTACATCATATGTGGTGGGGATAATGTGCGCACATTTTGAAAGGCAATCTACAGTAACAAGGAGAGCATTGTAGCCTTGGCTGATGGGTAGTTCTGTGATTATATCAATGGTGATAACTTGCCATCTGCGGTCTGGAATATAGTAGTGGAGGAGTTTGCCAATGGGGGAGGCAGGGAAGGTTTTGGTCCTATTGCAGGGGTCGCAAGCCTTTATGTATCTGGCAATGTACCATCCCATTCCAGGCCACCAATAGTTTTGGGACACAAGTTCAGTTGTTTTCCAACAACCAGGATGGCCAGTGGTACTTTATGTGCCTTAACAACATATTTTGGAATCAAGAGGGACATATACCTTCCCATGGTAAAGAATGAGACCATTCTCTTCTGTCCACTCTTCTCCTCAAAGATTTCCAGATGACCCAAGTTCTTTGAGAGCTTTCACAACCTTCTCATCTTGGTCTGTGCAGCATCTGACTCTGTCAAGAAGTTCATCGGCCTCTCCATTAACTAGTTGTGCACTTGTGGTATTGACCTGGAATATATTAGGATAGAGTAGAATTTGGTTTTGATTATCTTCCTCCCCCTGCTTATAATCTACCCATATTGAGAGTGCATCAGGCTTAGTCAAATGGTGACCAGGATGGTGGATTAATTCAAAATCAAAGCAAGAGAGGTAGAGTGACCAGCAAGCTTGATGACACTTTAGGTTCTGTGCAGACCAAAAGTAGGTGAGGTTTTGATGGTCATTGAGGATCTCAATTTTGTACTTGGTCCCTTCTAGGATATGATCCCATTCTTCTAGACCACAGATGACAGAGAGTAATTCCTTGTCATGGATGGAATAGTTGCACTCTGTGTCTGAGAGACTCTTTGAGACAAAGCCAATGGGTCTCCATTTTCCATCATCACAGAGTTGAGATAGTACAGCACCTATAGCATATGCTGAGGCATCTGTTTCTAGGTGGAAGCATTTGGTCTGGTCTGGGAGGACAAGGATAGGGGTAGAGGTGATGAGATGTTTAAGTTCATCAAAGGCAGCTTGTTCTGGTCCATCTGGTATCCAAGACCACTGAGCATTGGCTTTGGTGAGGTTGTTCAGGGGCTTGGCAATATGGGAGAATTTGTTTACAAATCAACAATAAAAGTTGACAAATCCAAGGAAGGATCTCACTTCAGTGACATTGCATGGGATGGGCCAGTTATGTACTCCTGCTACCTTCACTGGGTCCATTGCCACCTTGCCTGCTGATAGGATAAGTCCAAGGTACTCCACCTCTAGTTGTTCAAATACACATTTCTCTGGTTTCAGGTATAAGTTATTGGAGCAGAGGATTTCAAGGACTCATTGCATAGTCTTTTGATGGTATTCAAGGGATTCTGTGAAGATGAGTATGTCATCTATGAACACCACTACAACTCCTTCATCAATGAGGTCCTTGAAGATTTCATTCATCATCTTTTGAAAGATGGCTGGGCTGTTTGTGAAACCAAAGAACATTACCAAAGGTTCATATAGACCTCGGTTTGTCCAGAAGGCTGCCTTCCATTCATCTCCTTCCTTTATGCACACATTGTTGTATCCCCAGTAGATATCTAACTTTGTAAAGTGTTTGGCCCTGGCAGCAGCAACCTTGTTTATAATATCAGGTACAAGGGGGAGAGGATAAGTGTTCTTGATTGTTATGTCATTAAGCTTTCTGTAGTCTTGCACAAAGTGAAGGCCACTGTCCTTTTTCTTTACAAAGAAGACTGGGGATGCCATGGGTGATTTAGAGGGATGGATGCAATGACTCTGTTAATTTTTTTTCAAGGAAGACATCTAGTTCTCTTTGCTCATTGGGAGATATTGGATAGACCTTGGTGCTAAAGGACTTGGCACCTGGAATTAGCTCAATTCCATGATCCCAGGGTTTACATGGGGGAAGCCTGTTGAAGGACTCCTTGGAGAAGCCATCCTTGAATTCCTGATAAGGTTTTGGAATGAGATCTTCAAAGGATTTAGTGGGTGTAAACTCTGATGCCTTTTGGGTGAGTTGTTGTGAAACAGCTGAGTTTGCACCAATTTCTTCATGGTCTTCCTTGACAAAGACTACAAAGAGTCTGTCTCCATTCTCAGGTGAATACAATGGCTCTTCAGCTGTGGCACATGTGTGTTGATTAGGGAGATGTGTGTGGTCTTCTTCAATGTCTGGGGCTGTCTCAACCCAAGGCTTCTTGTTGATTGGTGTGATACCACATGACTCAAGACAACAAGTCATTTTCACCTCACCTGAGTGCCAATTGATCTCTGGGTTATGCTCTGTGAGCCAAGTATGTCCTAGAATGATGGCTAGGCATCCTAGGCTTGTCACCATAAATGTCACACATTCCATGTAGTGCTCATATGTGTAGAGGAGGTCAACCTCTTCCTTGATTGAACCCACTTCATTAGGAGTGCCATCAATATTATAGATAGGTATGGCACAAGGGAGGCAATGGGTCTTAAGCCTTTTCAGCCTGGACAAATTCAACATCAATGAATATTCCCATGGCACCACTGTCAAGGAGTGCATCAATTGCTAAAGGGCATTCTGTGAGGGCAATGCTATTGACAAGGTCATAACAACAAGATACTCCAATATTAATGAGCTGATAAGGGAGTTTTCCACCTGGTGTAGCAGTAATCCTCAGTTTATACAAGAGTTACTAATAGTCAGTACATAGAGAGCCCACCTGGTGTAGCAGTAATCCTCAGAGATCAAGCTGAGGGATAACTGTTACACCAGTGACACTTATATACCCTATCCTGGCACTTATTATGTAATCCGCAGATGCAAGGCACAGAAAGGCATGGAAAGACATAAACAGGAAACAACAAACTGACAATGAACTCCAAGCTGAACTCCAAGCTGAACCCTGACATATCCAGTGTCAACAGACCAGACCTTCAGGGGAACTTTGGTACACTGGTGAGCATTAGCAGAGCACACATAGAGAGGGGGGAAAGGCTGCTCCTTAGGGTTTGGGGAGGTGGATTTGATTTCAGGCATGACTGGTGGGGTTTCAGTTCAGTTTGGGATTGGCAATGAATATAGCATGTCTCTTGTATTCCCTAGTATACATGTTTCAAGAACTGAAAACCGATTTGTTGAGCAGATCATGTCCTTCACTACTGACTTGCCTAAAAATCCTATTTCCCTCCTCCTTCAGGAGTTTGGACCCTTGCCTTTTGTGCTGCCTCACAAGCATCTAGAGCAGCAGCTACTGACTTTGAGATCATATCTGTAAGTGCAGCTCCTGTGAGGTTTGTGCAGACACATTCCTTGCAGGGCTCTGGGCATTCTGGGGAGATATGGCCTCACTTGCCACAGTTATGGCATGTTCAAGTCTCAGTGTGTCATTGGTTTGAGTCTATATCCATGGGTGTGGCAGTGCTAGATGTGGGCATAACAGGAATGGTTGCAGTGTGGGTTGGAACAGTACGATGGGATCCTTGAGGTGCTTGTGCCTTTTTGACTCCTACAAGACAGCAATAGTTATGGCCAATCTGGCATGCAGCTTCCTTCCATGCCTTGAGGTTGGATGGGAGAAATGGTTATGCATGGATCTTGTCTAAGATCATCACCAGAAGTCCTCCTGCATAGGCATCCTCTAGTGCCTCATCATTGAAGCCTGTTCTCCCTGAAAGTATCTCAAATTGAGTGGTATAGTCATCTGCTGTTATGCTAGACATCATCTTGAGGTCATGCAGTTTGGTATGAGCTATTCTGGCGCAATCAGGATCTCCAAAAGCTTCTTCAACCTGCTTAGCAAACTCATCAAAGGTACTGATTGAGGAGGTTCCATCAATGATAGCTTGGGTTTTATTTTGTGCCCAGATCACTGCAGAGCCTCCTGATATGAATGAGAGGGCATATAACATCTTGGTTTGTTCATCTGGGAATGACCCTGGTTGAAGGGTGATAGAGAGCTTTACACCACAGATGAATCCTTCTGTATCAGCCCTATCCCCAGTGAACTTCTCTGGGTAAGCCACCTTGATGGAGCATTGAGGAGGGGGGTTGGGTGCTAGAAAATGGGTAGTCAAATGCTGGGTTGCTGCAACTGCAGTAGCTGAGGCAGCATTAGTCATATTGTTCTGTATAGCACTCAACTGCTCCTGAAGTATTTCATTCTGAAATTGTAAGAGATCAACTTGGTTTGTCTGAGTGGTAAACATGTTTCTGAGAATGGTACCAGCTGCATCTAGGAACTCCCAATATTCTTCTGGGATTTGTTTTGACATGTTGTGAGGTGGAAACTGGTGGAAAGGAAATGTGAGGTTGTCTGAAGGGGAGCTTGATCTGCTGTGAGGGTGACGCTGTTGACAAGGTCACAACAACAAGATACTCCAATATTTATGAGCTGATAAGGGATAATCCACCTGGTGTAGCGATAATCCTCAGTTTATACACAGTTTACTAGCAACAAATACACAGAATGCCTACCTGGTGTAGGGGTAATTCTCAGAGATCAAGCTGAGGGGTCACCATCACACCAGTCATGACCCTATGCCCTACTCCGGCACTTATTACATAATCAAGATGTGAATGCAAATAGGAAAATCATCAACTAAACCCTGACAATATTACTTGTAGATTAGATGGGGTCAAAGGTGCCATAACTTGTCTAATGGTGTGAGTACTGGAGTGAGTGGTCATAATAGACATGTTAATACAAGATCAGGAATGTGAGTCAGAAAATACTGTTAAGAACAGGTCTAGCTGAGTTCTTGGGTAAAGTTCATGCAAGGTTGTGACAATGAGCAAGGTTCAGAGTAGGGCTTGGCTTCAGCTTATGTACTGCACCTTCCAGATCCCATAAGATCCCTAATTTCTGAGGGCAAGGTCTGATGGAAAACTTGGGGTAATCTTAGTTGATCTTCTGACTACAGAACTACTAATTTACATACACATTATATACAAGATTAGTATTTCAAATTAGTTAGAATGATTTCAAATCAAAAGAACAAGGGGATTTCCAGAATGGGAATTAAGACAAAGGTGAGGTGAAACATGGGTGAGTAAGAATAAGGTTTGGGCAAGGTGTGTTACAAAGATTGTTGCATGAGGCAATGGAAATTACTAGAATAAGAAATTTATCATGAGTGTAGAATTGAAGCAAATAAATGAAGCAAGGTCTAGAACTAGGCTGAGTAAACAAAGGGACTAAGTGGGGTTTCTAGAAGACACTTAATCATAAATGACTAAGTGGATGGAGATCTTGTGAAGCTAACACTAACCAAATAAAAGAAGTGATGAAGAGTAAGGTCTAGACTCTGAGGCTGAGTAAACAAAGGGCTGAGTGGGATTACTTGAAATAGTGAAAAGATTACTTAATCATGATGACTATGCAAGTGGGGATCTCACACAAGATTCTAACACAGAGCAAGAATCCACCTCTCCAATATATACAGTTTAGTAACAGAGAATAACTATATTTCTTTTAAAAAACTATTTTATGATACTTGGGATTTATAATCAATAATGTATGGTGAAATACCTACATATACCATCCATATCCATTATAGTTTTTCACCAGAAGCTATGCAATATCACTTAATGGTATTGCAGAGATTTTGAAGGTTGTGAAATAAAAATATTATTGATGTATTCTTTTGCCAAAAACTCCTGAAAACTGGTAAATTCAATAACATTCCAACACGAGGGAATTTCGCATATTCCATTCGTATACCAAATTTTCAAATTACAGAGAATGTTTGTTTCCTAAGCAAGTCTCACTAACAGAGGATGTTTTATATTTTCGAGCTATAAATTATTTAAATTCATTATATATATGTTAAATTATATTGTCCACTTTTGTATGCATTTACCTAAGTTGGAAGTTGTTCCTTTTTCACAGCGATACCTTGAGCTGCGAGTGTGCGGTATCAATTTGGTACATGGGCATGAAACTTTGCCGCCCTCGTCACAGGACACTTGGCCGAAAGGGTCTAAGTTAAAGTTTGACGGACCCGGTTAACTTCTTCGTGTCAAGAGCTATTATTGTAAAATTCAAAAAAAAAAACATTCGAAAAACAGGGGAAAAAAAGAAGTCAAGAAGTGCGGAACATTCTGCAAAAAGTAATCAGCTCTATACTTTACATTTCTTAAAGATGGGTTGGAGGTTGTGAGCAAAATGGAAACCGAGAAAAGAAAGGGGAAAGGGGGACAGGTAACCCTGTCTCGTGACCACAGGAAGTCGCTCTTTACTCGAGCACAGCTCGGTGCCTACAAGACACTCCTGATGGTGCACTTTTCCTTTACATCCAAGCCTTTATGGTTCTAGAAACGCACATGTCACGTGACGTCGCGGATGTGTGGTCCCGCTCAAGATTTACTAACGTGGGCTTACTCTTTGTCGGAACGTTGGTGAGCGAATCAAGCTGGGTTGATGCAAACATACATTGATTATTGACGCGAATGTCCGAGATCGAAAGGGGAAATTACGCAGCATGTTGTCCCAGAGGCCTATGGACTAGGGGACAAGGTTGGTTTGAAGCTGCGCCGTATTATAATCGTCCCAGATGCCGGTCATACCTTTCCGAATGGTAATCACTTATCCGCCACAGAAACTACCGTACCATGTCGGAAAAATAAGTAAAGCGTTGTCGTGACGCGTGGCGTACACCGACTCGGGAGAGGGGTATCGCCAAAACTGTGTTCCAGCTGTGTTCCAGCTGCAGAGTCCCACTATTGTATAGGAACGGGGACGATAAGGCTCACAAGGTCGGCCTGATCGGGACAAATGAAAGTATCTTGAGGGGACTTGTTCGAATGCGAACCATACTGCCGAGTACATGGGGCTTGGAGAGCGTCTTGGCGACGGCAAGATGCACCCAGGTGAGCCCTAGATCGAGTCCGGTTGAAACAGGCCATGCACGGCGGCGTTACCTTGCATGAGAGAAGATAGAATGGAGATTGTCTTGTATATAGTGTTGTCCATAAGAATACATACGAAGTCCACAGGGGCGTGTGGGAAAAGTCGGGGAAACACGGACTATATCCAGCCTGGCGCTAGTTGCCTGAACTGTTGGCGGACCGGACGGAGCTCTGCCGTTTTCTCTCTTCAACACCGCCCCATCATCACAGCAAGCTCATGATGATGCTCATGAGTCGCTGCTGAACCCACCTCTCACCTCTTTCTCCCAACTACTTCTTTCGACGCTACTCCACACGGCCTTCACCCACCATGGCTCAATACCTTCCCGTTTTACTCGTCTCAGTATCCGCTATTTCGGCTGCAAATCCTGCACCAGATGACTCCTCACTTGATACTCAAGCGATAGGCCAGGTAGACTATTTAAGCCATAACTGGCAGGAAGAAGACGTGGCCAAGTCATGGAGGAACATGACTCGTAGGAAGGACTCCATTCAGAACGGCGCGCGGCTTGAGAATGCCAGCTGGCGCACCTGGTGGAAACAAAGAAACAAACTTCCTACTGTCAGTCCTGAGACACTTAACTGGTAAGATGCCTGTAATACTTCTAGACGAGCTTTGTGCTCTTCCTATCTTTTTTTTCTTCATTTTTTCGGGGGGACCATTTCTCGTGTCAAATCAGACTTTTCAGATATCAGTTTCCCAAAGAAAATGGATTTCTGCCTACTTTCTTATTTCCACGTCCCAGTGTTTTGATCTCCCCGTTGCGCTCATATCAGTTGTCTTGCATTTCATACACGCTTCTATTTCGGCGTGCTGATTGTTGCTCTCATATAGGCTCAAAGATTCTGACGTTACTTGGCTGTATGGTCCTTTACATACTGCTGCTGATTGGGCACCCCCACATCGCCAGACTCCATCACCCGAGCGCGAAAGTTCGAGTTCTTCTCCACCTTCCGCTGACTTGTCCACCCTTTCACCACCCTCATTACACCCTAATGATGCTAGACGCCGTTCCTCCGCATCCCGTTCAAATTCACCGTGGGCGCTCAAGCCTATCCTCAAACATCGCTCCATCTCGGAACTACTTTCTATCTCATTTCACTCCAGTCCTAGTGTGGATTCTATGGATATGGGAGAAGATCCGGAATACTTCCCATCCTCTCCTGCAACGAGTAGCAATTTACCAACATCGAGGACCCGGGGATCCCATGATATGAATGAGCCAGAGGAAGTTCGGAAACGTCCCAAACTGAAACATACCAAGTCTGATACGAACGTCCACCGACGGAATCCGTTCAGAGGTGACTCTCCTCCACTGCCCCTAGCCCCTGATGGAAAGGCTCCGGCTCCATTGTCTCCTGCCTTAGGTTCACCATCTACACGCAGTCGTGATAGCTCATGTGGGGAGCAGAAGCGGCATATTAGCTTCAACACCTTTGTCGAACAGTGCATTGCTATCGAGAAACCAGAGACATCAAGGAATGGACGTGTCGTTGATGAAGACGACTTTGACATAACAGAAGAGATGGATGAGGAACGAGACTATGAAGAAGAGAGCGATAATGGATATGGAAGCGAAGATGATGTGCTCGAGATGCGTCCAAGCCCTCACTCGCGGACATATTCCCGCCGAACCCCGTCACTTTCTGGGACGCCGAGCTCCAACGGCTTCGACATATCAGCCACAGGATCGGAGAGGGAGCATATCACCATCGCGCCCATTGCCCCGACGATGCTCAAGACTTCCGCATCACCCTCACCCGTACGTGCTTTCTACCACGGAGGATACGGCAGTATTTGGGAGGACGACGACGAAGAAGAAGAAGAAATGCTCTTTACATCGAAACGTTCCCATCCTATGAGTTCATACTCTGATACCGACCGGTCCGACACTGTGAATCTGGTGTATGTGCCTCCGCAGGGGAGTGTGTATGCCGAGCGGTTGTCGGCAAATGGCATGGGTGTGAATATGCACATGATGGACTCGGGAAGTATGAAAGCATCCGGGAAACGTCTTAGCTCCCCTCCTCCAGCAATTGCTCAACTCCATTCAGAGTCGTTTGACGATGCGGAGCTTTTCGAGGCCAAACAGCGCGACGAAGACGAGTTTGACCCCCCTTTAAAGTCTGGATTTGACTTGTTCCCTGGGCCAGAAATGGGAGGTGTCGAAGACAGTCTGTATCGCTCGGGCACAACACCCAGAAATGGTCGTAGTCCTGGGCAGACAAGATATCCAAGTACATCTGATTTGGTAACTCGAGACGGGGTATCTGTGGAACTGGAAGATTCACGAAGTGGCCATTCGAAAGGAAGTTCCAGTAGCGTGAGTGAAGATGGTACGGTGATGCCGCCTTCAGCTCCATTTTCATCTTCCCCGCGGACAGCAGCTTTAAGAGGGCAACGGGAAACCTCATCCCCGTCTCCTGTTCCCGAATCTTCCCCCATTAACTTGCCAAGTCAAAGTCTAAATCCGAGTGTCTCTCTCCCGATACCCATTCATGGCCATCTCCATCAAGTTCCTTCTCCTGCTCCTTCATCAACATCCACAGGCACCACATCATCTACGACATCAGGCGGCTCGGCAAATTCGGTGGGATCTTACGGTTCGCCCTTCCTCGAGCCTCCGTCGAGAGGACGTTCAATTTCTCCCAATACCTCTGCCTCTGCCTCCACAAGCGGCGACAGTGCACGCGGTCGGAGCATCAGACGGGCCAGCTCAAATTCACTATCTGACGTCTACTACGCTGGACGCGATAAGGAGGATAGGGAACCTCAGAGAGGACGCAGCCGTAGTAGAAGTATTGGAACGGTCGATGGGAGCGTGAGCCCGAGATCTGGGAGTCGTAATCGGCTTTCTCGAAGAGCTAGCATCGATTGCGGAAGTGTTGGTCTCCCAGGTTTGGGGGCGGCATATGGGCTCAGTGCATCGCCTACATGGAGGGGCCAGAGTCTGAGTCCAGAGGACGAGGATGGGACTACGAAGGCTGGAAGAGTGAAGTCGCGCTTGAGGAGTGATAAAGGTCGGGATTCCTCGGTTTCTCCTCCAAGCAACGGGAAGGGAAAGAAGCCCGTCGTGGTTATCGATGACAGCCCCCCTACGGCTCCTCGAAACATTTCAGACTCTGCAGAATTGTCCCAAACAGACACTATCTGTCCCATCATCGTGGAAGACACAGACGCATTGCTAAATATTCCCAAATCTACATTACCACCCCTGCCTTCGTCCAATTCTGCCCTTGTGGACTTGAGCTCCACAACCCAGACTGCTGTGAACAACAGCTTTATCCCATCTCCGATGATCATACATATCAGGAGCTCTTCGGAGGAATCTTCTACATTGGTCGGTCGCGCCATGTCCTCTGCGAAGGGTTATCTCGGCGCACTCTGGGGCGGGCAAGGGACCTCCGACGCATCGAATACAACGGGTTCTACTGACCGTTAGCGGTGCTGGCACACCGTTCTTCCTCGGCTCTCCACCTATTGCATCCCTTGTTTTTGGTCCTCTGTGGTTAAATATTCCTGTATCGCTGTCGTCGCATTCCGTGCATGTCTCCACCACCGTTCCTTTCCTCCTATCTCCTTTGCATTGTTCCTTGTTCCACGGACACAACGCCTGCTTGCTTCCGTCATTCGTTGGCTCAAGCTTGTTCTTGCAGTGTCTATTCGTATTCCTGCTGCTAGTTAATTACTCTACATACTTCATTCTACGCGATTACCTATTCCTTACCGCCCCGTCACTTGTGTCCCTCGTGTATCGTACCATATCCGCTGTCATCCCTGTCCATAGTCGAACACCAATCACAATTATTATTCACTATTTGTGTGGTCTGTATGATTAGCAATGCTATTTTCGAGCCTGAGAGTCCTTGGTAAAATGTTGTCAAAAAGGAGTTAATGTTTACCACGACGTGAGTTATTATTGTAAATGTAGTAAACTCTCACATGCCCGGCGTTGTGGAATATTTGAAATGGCAACGTGAATTAAGATATACCTCCGATTTACAATGGCGCACCACTGAGCGGGTGTAGGCCCTCCGGTGGCAGATCAGAGGCTGATAAAGATGAGCGACCCGGGGCAAAGAAGGCGAAATTTTACTTTTTAAGCGTGTGGCTAATTTCTGGATCTAATCAGACAAATTCCACGCTCGCAAGATAATCAGTCCAATCCATAAGTGACATGCTTCTCTAAATGACGTTGAGGGTCAACCTTTTGATGGAGAGACATCAGCTATAATTTCTTCTCTATGACTGAGAGTATTACAAACCTTTTCTTTTCACTTAGCCCGCTTACGTCCTCGTTGTATCACTTACTAGTACTATCTTCCTTTCCAATTTGTGATTGCGTTGTAATCTGTATTACTTTTGGGGCTCACTTGGGCTATCTGAAGTGTCAGATCGATCGCTTGGTATCTAAAATCATATGCACCGCCATGACTCAGGAAGCCAATGCTGCACGATAAGACATGTAGCATCCATATTATTGGCTGTTTTTTGTGCAAGTAATTCGAAGACGGACCGGACCATACTCAAAATGCGGAAATGAATCACGGCTCCAAGTGTCAACGATGTGACCTGCGAATCAGACGCGGCAACCAAGACTTTGCTTGAATAACTTAACGGAAAGGGTCCAAGCTAACAGAGTGCGTTATCATGCTCCATATCCATATTCCACCCGGAGTTCCTCGATATCACGTAGACGTAAGTATTTGGAGAATCACAACAAGGATTTAGAAATCGCAGTAACCCAGAAATCTCACGGGCTCGGACAACCGCCCTCAAGACCTGACACATGCGCAGAATATTCCCGAAAAAAAAGAAGAAGCTCGAAAAGGCATGCGGGTGCAACTGGTTGGAAAGGGTACTTGGCCGAATCAATAGACGCCGGGACGCTGCTTTGGTACGGACATGTGATAGAAGGTTAAAGCTTGACAACGAGAAAGAACTAGCTCGGAAAATGCTTTGCCGTCAGGAGTTTGACGTTTGTTCAGAATGACGAGAAAAAACCCGGTCACTGAAAACACCACTGACTAAATGTTTGGTGGCTAGATCAATCGGTTGATGGTAGAATGGATTCGCCTCACCACCGGTATGATCTTAACCGTGAAGGAAGATGTAGGATTCATCCTGATGTGGCACAGCCCTGTACACCAAACGAGAACATTGTCCCGGAAGCTTAAGCAACAGTGCCGAAGGAGGCACTCAAGAAATCCAGAAGTCTTGCTAGGGTTGGTAGGCAAGCTTACTCCCTTGGTGTGCTGACAAGAAGCCTGCCTTGGTTTGGGCGACCCGTGCAGTGCAGGAACAAGAGACCATACTGCCCAATGACAGACGCTTTGGAGAACGTGCTTCCCGACAAAGGGAACATGCACCACTGGAATGAGCTGTGGGTTTGGATGGTGAAGATGGGCAAATGACAACTGACACTAGATCCCGGACTCGGGAGGTAGAATGAACGTGATGCGGTGACTAGACGCCCATATTATTATCTAAGCGACCATGCCCTCGTCTGATTGCTACCCGAATAAATTTTACGAGGGATCGTACCATCAACGTATCCCCTAGCTACTATATATTGGACCACTTTCTCTTATTCCATCTTCAACTGCCCTCCACCTCAACTCACTTCCGTCACACCCTAGACCCACCTACACCAACAATATTCTACAATGGTTGTCCCCACCGTTCCTCATACCCCAGACATCGTCAACGCTGAGTTCGAGAATGTTTACGGTCTGAAACGACCGCAGAATGTCGGTATCCTTGCCCTCGAGGTATACTTCCCCAAGCGTGTATGCTTTTTAATTTGTCTGTCGTACGGCCGAGTCATGCTCACTCAACTGCCAGTGCATCTCAGAAGAGGCCTTAGAAGTTTTCGACGGTGTTTCAAAGGGCAAATACACCATTGGTCTGGGTCAGGAATACATGGTCTTCACTGATGACCGCGAAGACATCAACTCGTTTGCTCTCAGTGGTGCGTAGCATTCGAGGCTCCAGCTCAGTCCGCGCTCATCTTCGCCCCCCAGTCGTTTCTTCCCTCTTGAAAAAGTACAATATAGACCCTAAATCCATTGGTCGCCTAGACGTCGGGACTGAAACTATCATTGACAAATCGAAATCGGTCAAGACGACCCTCATGGACCTTTTCGCAGCCTCGGGCAACCACGATATTGAAGGTATCGATTCGAAGAACGCCTGCTATGGTTCTACGGCTGCCCTTTTTAATGCCATCAACTGGATCGAGTCCAGTTCTTGGGATGGTAGGAACGCGATTGTGTTTGCTGGTGACATCGCGATCTATGCTGAGGGCGGCGCTCGTCCCGTTGGTGGCGCTGGTGCAGTGGCTATGCTGATTGGCCCAGATGCGCCGTTAGTTTTTGAACGTGAGTTTCAGTTCCTGAGCAGTCGGCGTGTCAGCTAAGCTAAGACGCTGTTGTAGCGATCCACGGTACCTACATGGCGAACATCTACGACTTTTACAAGCCCAAAGTAAGGAATCCCTATACTGTATATGATACTAGCCGTTTAATAATTCCCAAAATTAGCTCGACTCTGAATACCCTGAAGTTGACGGGCCTCTCTCTATCACCGCCTACACGAAGGCGCTTGATAACTCCTATGCTGCTTTCCGGGAGAAACATGCCCGTGTACAAGCCCGACATGAGAAACTGGCGGGTGCAACGAACGGACATGTAAATGGTCATACGAACGGGCATGTCAATGGTCACGCGAACGGAAATGTCAACGGGCACGTGAATGGAAGCACGAACGGGTACACGAATGGGAATGTCAATGGCCACGCGAACGGCAACTCCGACCCCAAAGCCGTCGTCAAGGTTTCTGACTTCGATTACCCTATCTTCCACTCTCCTTACGGCAAACTTGTCCAAAAGGGCCATGCACGTTTGCTGTACAATGACTTCGTCTCTTCACCCTCTGACCCTAAATTCGCCTCTGTCCCATCGCCTTCCGAGCTTCTTGCCCTTTCTCCCGCTGAGGCACTGACATCCAAAACCGTCGAGAAGACATTTATCGCACTTGCCGGACCCGATTTCAAGACACGTGTTTCTGCCAGCATGTCCCTCGCAAAGCGATGTGGTAATATGTACACGGCTAGTCTGTATGGTGGCTTGGCATCGGTATTAGCCAACGTTGATCCTGCTGAGCTCAAGGGCAAGCGTCTCAGTTTATTCGCATATGGTTCTGGTTGCGCGAGCTCCTTCTATGCCATCCGTGTCCGAGGCGACACGAGTGAAATCCAGGAGAAACTCGACTTGCATCGCAGGCTGCAGAGCATGAAAGTCGTCCCCTGTCAAGACTACGTCGATGCACTCAAGGTTCGATTATTTCCCACCTCTTTAATCACCATTGTCATTAATGAATATTTTGTTTGTAGCTCCGGGAGAAGAACCATAATGCTGGAGACTACACACCTGTCGGGGACCTTGACAACGTGTGGCCAGGCGCTTACTACCTTGAGCGGATCGACGAGAAATACCGCCGCAAGTACGGCGTCATTCCCTCGGCATAATAGAAATAATTACATCTCCATTGTTGTATCAATACTCCCTTCCTCAGGCCTCGCACACTACAGCATCCTCTTTTCATGCGCGGTTTTTTGTTTCGACTCGCACATCTCGCTTTTTCGTTCATACCATGCCAACTTATACAGCTTGTAAAGTAGAGCAATAGTATCTCCTTTTAAAAAAAAAAACTTTGCAAATGCGATTTGCGATAATCTTTGTGATCATGTTGTGCCTCCAGGTAAGAACACCCTAACAATGATTGATCAATCCTTGCGACGTTTCATACATGTCTCAAGTCCTTCCCCAACACCATGATGGATGTGGCCTCGTTCCACTCAGACATGCATTGTGTACTGGGCACCTATACAGACCTTGTTTGTCATGAACTACCTCGAAGTTTAACCCTGACACACTTGAAACTTCCTGGAATAACAAACCCTAGCACAATAATCAGAACACCAATTACGGAACCTATCGTCTCCCTAGAGAAACAAGTTAATATACCTGAGCGCGCTGCATGGCGCCAGCGCTGCACCTGATACCCGCGCGTCTTTTCATGTTTGGTACCTAGGTCAAATTCCATGCCCCTGAAGTGCCTTTATGAGCGGTCAGGTTATTATAATAGCAAAGGTTAGTAGGCCGTTTGTTATCTTCAAGTTGGTCTGATGATCCTCTCGACAAATGGTCGCCTCAAAGCTTATTAATTTTACAAGTGTTCACAGAGTGAAACACAGCTTTGTTGATGCCGCCTCGAAGTTTCTCTCGCGAAAAATATATTCTACCACATCGATATTGACTTTTTTTTTCATCCACGATAATTTTTCCTATACATCACCCCGCGTTACGTAAAAACAAATAGGAGAATTTGCAACCGATACCAAACACTGCCATTCTGATTCTGATTAGGCCAGTCATTGAACAAAGCTAGATTGAGGGGATTATTCATGTGAAACAATGATGTTTTTGTCCTCTCATTAGTGATTGAATATCAACTGACTCCGTGGCGTCAGGGCAGAGCTCTCATATATTTGGTTCTCGCATAATTGGTTCTCGTCCCTACATACTCCGAGTTTATAATAACTCAGGTTCCGGCAGTGTCTCATTTCGGCGTCCAGAGAAGACATTGTTCAACATGCATATCAAATTTTAGGAAATATTGCTACATAAAGTCAGACCATCGACCGTGTCTAGGTAGATCTAGGTAGAGAGCCAAGCATTCCGGAGGGATTTGGATCTAAGCCATGAAGGTGCACGGTGTTGATATAAAAGTAATAAAACTGCATGTAATAGAGAGAATTATTGCAAAAGCTGTTAGAACAGTTCAGGTCACCTCAATGATACAAAACACTGTAATCCAATAACTACCTGTAGAACAGGCCGGGTCTAACTAGGTAGTTAGCTAATGAATAGAAAACAATGTCGTGAGTAGACTCACCACCTCAGTGATACAAAACAATGAGGGGCCCTACATATATAGGAGTCTATCCTGACACTGGTGTCACTGACTCCATATCTTCGCCAGCCTCCTGAGATCTTGTGGGCTCGTCTACGAGTCCATTAATGAGCTACCTACTTGTAATCGGAGAGGCTAACACGATCTATACGGGATTGAATTATTGGGCCTACAAATACTCTCTCAGGGCTCACCTGGCGCTTTAGCGCTGGTCCGGGCGACTCGGCCGACGACATGTATCCGGGCGACGACAACAACACAAGGCACCATCGCACTCTTACTCAATAATCTCGGAATGCATCCCTGTGAGATTTCCAGGTCGCATAGGAACTAGCGAATCGTTGCTAACACCGTAACAATCGTCGGCTTCATCTAGTCAGTATCATAAGTAGGGCCCCCAACTCTGTATTCAGGGGACAAGGCGACCCCAATTAAACCGACTACATGACCTTATCCCATGGTGAATCTTTGAGATTATAACCTTCTGCCATATTTAAGGGACCCACAGGATTGTCTACTTGTGACGGTCTGCTGTGATGATGTCAAGAAAATCGTCGTCTAATGAGTCCCAATAGGTAGTCAATTCTGTCAGTTTGGAAGGTGAAGGAGGCCAATTGCTTCCAGAGAAGGAAAGATAGACCACGCACAATACCGTTCTTTATAGCTCTTGATTTGCTGATATGTAACTAAGTTTGCATAGCAGCAAGTCAAAAGCTATAAGGAACGGTCTTATTATTATGCACGGGCTAGAGGTCTGAACTGAAATAGCGATTCGGGGACAACAGAAGGTTACAAGGGTGTCTGCTAGATACTTATAAAGTGTAAGGTACGAGCGTGAATGTTAGGACATAAGCCGATTATATGGAGAATACAGGGATGTAAAAGCAAGCCGAATATTCTGCTGGCCACTGGTTAGCTAGGGGTGTTCAGTAGAGGAAAATGGACCACTCAAGGCGTCTGTTACTAGTCCAATGTCATCCAGGCATTCAGGCTGATGTTTTGGAACAGAGGACTTCGGAGGCTTCCCTCACAACTCCAAAATTTCGGTCTGCGTCATGAGTAGCTCACCACTACCAAAGAGAACCTGGATGGCCGCTGCCACTTGTAAAGCCTTAAAGTGAGCTGCAGCGCTTAATATTTAAAGAATGCGGGTGGAGGTCTCGTTCTATCGGTTGGGATTCCAAATCGGCTGCCATGTTTGAAGACTGATGTGTATGCGAATAGGTCGCTGTAGTTCGCGAGCCAGAGAGGGATTAGGGAACTAGGGAATGGGAAACATCCTATCACCTGCAGGCTTTTGTTTTCTTGCACCCCCACACTCGATCGGTCTTTAAGTAGTTACACATGCTGTAATATCATACACGATCACGGTTCAAAGGATAAAAAAAAAAAAAAAAAAAACCATCCCAAGGTTTTTTTTTTTCCTTCCACAGCAGGTGCCACCACATATCTCCATCAATCCATAACATTTGATCAAGCGTGTATAATAATTCACTTGCGGCACACGTGAGCGAGAAGCAACGGTGCAAGGCTGAGGTGCAAACGAGGTCAATGAGGGGATCCCTTGCCAGACAATGCATCAAGGCTTGGGCTAATATTTGGGGTGTCAGTCGACGACTAGGAATCGTCATGGAACCGCTTCATCTATTGTCAATGTTTTCTCCAACTTCATGAATTCGATCGAACTTGCGGATGCGAAGTTGCAATCCCTGCAGCTGTGTTCTTGGCCTCAAGCAGGCGAGTTTACGTTTTTATTTGGAACAAAATCGGTTGAGAATTTTAAAAATCATAGGTAGAGTCGGCACTTGAATGACGAAGGATCGCATCCAAAGACCAGTCATATCGAGATTGAACTTGGAATAATTGTGCTTGTTGGGTTCAGCAGAAGTATTTGACCCAAGGGAGATGTAGACGCATACGAAAACGTATTGAACATATTCGTTAGGTGACATTCAACAATGTCTTGCATGTGTTGATCATAGAGACATGATAATAGAACTGACTACCAAGTATCCTTGACCAGTTCTAGCTGAGGCTCTTGCTCATACTCATATTCAACTTCGACACGGGCTCCGGTTGGTCGGCCTGTTGAAGAATAAATTAGAACACGATCAGGGTAATGGGGCAAGGACGTAGACGTGACTATCACTTATTAGCACTCTGTAATGAAACCTACCTCGTGACTTTTTACGTTCCCCGCCAGCACTAGGGTCTGGCGCTTTCCGCTTCTTGCTTTTGGGCTTACCAGAGGGTTTCTTGCTGCCTTCATCATTTTCATCATCCGATATCGACCCCTCGTCCTGTACATTTGGTATTATAAAGTAGCATTTATAAGAACACCTGAGATATTTGCTTACGTCGTCGCTCTCTTCCCCAACCTTCTCCAGTCCCATGTCCTCTAGATCCCACTCATCGCCATCCGCTTCCAGCTCCTCCAAGTCACTGTCGTCACTTACGAACTCGCGTTCGCCCAAGCCTTCTTCCTCTTGAAGCCCTTCGTCCGAATCGAACTCTTCCTCGCTCTCTTCGTCTTGAAGATCCTCTAGGTCTTTCTCATTTCCTGGAATACAACCAGTTCAATCGAGTGTAAGCATGCCAACGTTAGAAATATACCTTTGCTCTTTTCGCCGTCAAGAACAGCCTTCCAAACCTCCTCGTTCACATTTAATGGCTGGTCGCCATACGCTTTTGATTTTAGACGTTCAAGCAGCTCGTTCTGAATGGAGCGTTCAATGTGAGCTGCACGAAGGGCTTTCGACTCTCGTGTCCGTTCACGTCGTTCACGCTTTTGAGATATGGGGATGAGCTTTGTCCTAAGGTCCATTGGGCTTTTAGTGATAAATTTAAGAGGTCAGGATGCACGTACTGTGTTCGAAGTTTAAGTTTGCGCATTTTAATGAGATACTGGGTGATTTTCGTGACGCGCTGCTTGCACTTGTGGATGAGGAAGGACGGCCAATAGATTAAATTTTGATCAATCTTTGATGCTCGTCAAGCAATCCAACCAATACCGACATGAAATGTGGTTGGCCTACCTGCTCCAACGCCTTGGTATAATTGTTGGACAATTTAACACGCTCCCACATCTTGGATGGCGTATGTGCGCGTTCAATGGTCTTCATATACAGGTATAGTACGCCCTCCTGCTCCCGCACCGTTGCATACCGCGAGTTCGCTAGTGGACATGATGAACGATTGCAAAGTCCAGTTACATTGTATTCGTTGCGACAAAAATTTTGTGTTTCTGTTCTGAGCAAAACTGAACGGGCAAATTTCCGTGGAAAGAAGGAAAGATAGACTTACTTCACCTTGTAAGAGCAGAATTGCGTATTAATAACACCCCATATCACGTCGTCACTCTGCATCCTACTTATTTAAGTAGGTGAGTGGTACCGAAGTTTGAGTACCCAAAAACGGACATTTCAGACGCCCGTGCCTTAGACTAATAAGTATGGCCAGCAATCTTGTGCACCGACAATTATCGTATTTTAACCCTAGTCGTCTAATTTACAGTAAGTGACACTTTGTGGGTTGGCGAGTCGGCTTATCATCTTTGAAGTCAGAACACCCTATTCTTCGGTATGCAGAATGCCATGCTCGTAACCTGCGGGTCTTTCACTCTACGCCTCGCGCGGGCGACTTTCATTTTGACACACACCACTTTGTTGAGCGACTCGAGCGAGAGGGACTCAATCGAGCTCAAGCTGAAGGGATTATGACTGCAATGGCAGAGGTCATTGATGAAAGCGTGCGGAACATGACTCACAATATGGTCACCAAGGCAGAACAGGAGAAAGTATGCGTGCAGCTTCAAAGGAGTATACTATACAGAGCAGCTGATCTTCCCTTCATCTTAGCATCAATACACACAGAAAGTCGACTTTGCACAACTGAAGTCCGAGCTGCAGCTCATGGAGAAGAATGACCTTGCCAAAATGAAAGCTGAGAATGATAGGTGAGCCATCCCTTTTGTGAAGTTTTGAATACAGCCACGCAGGAATTTCTGGCTAATTATCATGTCAGACTTGTAACGGATATCGAAAAGCTCAAACAACGACTACGCGAAGAGATTACTCGTACACAAGCTGGTGTTAGACTGGATCTCAATCTGGAAAAGGGTAAGTTTAAACTTACCCGTGATATACTAGGTCTGACCATTTCCAACCATAGGCCGTATGCGTGAAGAATCCTCTGGTCAAGAGCTCAAAATTCGTGAAGTAGATACCAGAATAGAATCCGAAATTGCAGGTCTTCGAACAGCAATTCAGGCGTCTAAGGTGAGTGATACTGCTACAGAACACCTACTTATTTCTTGACCACTGGTAGGCAACGACACTTCAATATTTAGTTGGATTCGGTAAGGCTCCTCGCGCAGCATACTTCTGCTGAGAAGTACTAAAATGTGATCCAGTCACTGGCTGCTCTGCACTCCTACTGGCATACTTCCGCTTCCGATCTTGAGCAGCTTTCCTCGGGGACTGTAATGCACTTGGTTGTGGTCTCTCCCATACAATCCCTCCGAATTTTTGGAGCGGATTTAGGTTTTGTTGAGAGTAAAACAATCGCATGGAGTGCGTTGCATGACTCACTATGTATCGACCTTGCCTGACAAACATGGATTTGACCTAGAAGGCTCAAGTGCACTGCTGCATCATAAAGTCACTGCATTTCTGATTATCTTTCTGTGGATGACGCCGAGTCATCGCATACGTGTACTTTATAAGCCTCGGACAGTGAACTAATCAAAGGTTGTGACCAACTATAGCTTCTACTTGCCGGCATTTCTGGCGTGAATGGAACGCGCGTTCCCCAGACTGAAGGTTGTGACCAACATTTCTAGTTTGTCAACACGGCATCTCTAGCGCGAACGCCCGTTCCTGAAGGATGGGTGTACCACTGCCAAACGAAAAAGTGCTCTTCCACCTAAACAGACTGAACATCCTGTATCCCTCTTTTAATTAATGGATTCGTTTTGAAAGTGCTTCATGCGATTCTCAAATGCTGAAACCCCTGCTAGGTACCCAAAGATTTGATCTGATCAGGGGTTTCCACGCAGTTTTGCCGTGATGACCAAGCCACCGTTGCTCCCAAATATATATAAGCTTCCGAGTAAAAATCCTTCGGTTGTCATACCTCTGCTCTTTGGCGTGCTACATGGTGCCTTCGAAAATCCCAATGCTCTCCTGTTCAGATGGAGATGGCTGGGGCCCTATCTCACGTGACCGTGACTTCGATTTCACGCTTTGTTTTGAGCAGGGTGTATTAATCCCGACGTTGTTTGGAATTCTTATCGTGCTGGGACTGCCACGGGTATTGTCATTGTATCAAAAAGACGCGCTACCTCGGGGCGCACGCAGTCGCAGGATTCTTAACGCTAAATTAGTGAGCAAACAGTTCCGCCTGGATGGCCTCTTGTGCTCATCCAATTTCTTTAGGCGTTGCTTGTTCTTGCTGGATTGTGCAGTTTGGCATCCTTAGTCTATAGTTTGAGCCACTTAAGACGATATCAATGGCCTGTGTCAACAGCCATTCTAAATCTCCTTGCGTTTACCTTGACTCCAGCTCTAACCTACCTGAATCATACTCGTGCCCCCTCATCATCCTCCATTTTAATTCTCTTCTGGCCAGCATACTTATTAACTCTTCTTATCTGGATTCGGAGCGTTGTTTCCACTACTTTGCTATTCAAGAGCGACATGGATGTCTGGCTGGTTTGCGCCGCTGCAGTATTTGGCGGTGTATCTTTTGTCTTAGAGATGCTCGGCACCGAGATCATGGGTGACATGGATGAATACCAAGAGATAGGCAAGTTGGACAACGAAAGCCCCATCGTCCGTGCGAATATTTACAGTCGATGGAGCTTTGGATGGATGACCCCACTCATGAAGGTATATTTTGCTTATTTACATATAATAAGTAGCTCGCTTATAAAAATATTAGCTGGGCTCGTCCAAATTCCTGACAGAGGAAGACATGTATACTCTCCTACCCGTCGACGAGTCTGCAAACTTGGGCGCCGGGCTGCAGACCGCCCTGAAAAGGCATTCCTCTCTCTGGGTTTCACTTTTTGCGGCTTATGGCGGTCCTTTTGCATCTGCTGTAGGGTTTCTTTCTCTGGTCGTGTTCGTTTTTTTTTGAATATTCATGCCTCAGGCCGGCTTGAAATTGATTCAGGACCTCCTGGCATTCCTGCAACCACAGTTACTACGAGTATTGCTATCATATATTACCGAGTATCAACAATCTCGCGAGGAAGGCATTAAAGGGCCTAGTCCTTACGAAGGATTTGCAATTGCTCTACTAATGTTTTTTGCTGCAATGACCCAGACGGCGATATTGCACCAAGTGTGTCATTTATTCCATTGTCCTTAATCCCTGTTTACATTCTATCTTAGTACTTCCAACGTGTGTTTGAAACAGGCATGCGCGTCCGTGCAGGGATCGTTACTGCCATCTATACGAAAGCTCTCGTTTTGTCAGGCGACGAGCGAGGCAAGCGTGCTTCAGGAGATATTGTGAATCTCATGAGCGTAGATGCAACGAAGTTGCAGGACCTTTGCACATACGGGCTGATCGTGCTTAGTGGACCGCTGCAGATTACCCTCGCATTTATATCTCTATACAATCTCCTCGGATGGCCCGCTTTTGTTGGGGTAGCAATAATGGCAATCTCAGTGCCGGCACAGACGCTAATAGCCAAGTATTTGAAGAAACTCCAAGAGGAACAGATGAAAAACCGGGACCAAAGGACCAGGCTGATGAGTGAATTATTGACAAATATCAAGAGGTGACAACATGTGTGATTTCCTTTTCCATCCAAAAGTTGACCCTTTAAACAGTATTAAGCTGTACGGATGGGAACCTGCGTTTATTAAACGAATCTTGCGTGTCCGCAATGACCAAGAACTTAAAATGATGCGGAAGATTGGGCTCGTCTCGGTCCTGCCTTGACTTCTCTCTGTTTCTTCTATTTCTTACCCCTTTCTTGTCATACAGGCATACAACAATAGCCTATGGACTTTTGTTCCACTTCTAGTAGCTTTTAGTTCGTTTGTTGTCGCAGCAGCAACGTCCAACAAGCCTCTTACTTCGGACATCATTTTCCCGGCCATATCACTTTTCATGTTGTTGCAGTTTCCGTTAGCGATGGTGAGACCCCCAAGTTTTATTTTGATCATGGGAAACTGAAAGCTATCTAGTTTGCATCGATCACGTCCTCAGTAATCGAAGCGATGGTATCGGTGGATCGCTTATCGAGTTTTCTGCGGGCAGGAGAGCTGCAGCAGGATGCTAGAACAATTGTATATAAGACTGGCCGTCTCAAAGAAGGGGATGAAGTACGTGATTCACTTTATTCATCACCTTTTATAACATGCCGACGTTATCCCACCTATTAGATATTGAAAATTCGAGACGGAGAATTTCAGTGGAGTAGCGAACAATCGGAATCTACCTTGCATGGTATAGATCTTACAGTGAGAAAAGGAGAGCTAGTCGGGGTGCTTGGCAGAGTTGGTGCTGGAAAGGTGAGAAGTTTATCGCCCGGATCAAGCCATGCGAACGATATAAATGCCTTTTTAGACGAGTTTGCTGTCTGCCATCATCGGAGAGATGCTCAAGACCGACGGCGAGTTGACACTATGTGGCACTGTCGCATACTGCCCACAGACTCCTTGGTTAGTCATGCCTAGTTCTTGAAACACTCTGTTCAACCATCTATTCTAAAGGATACTGAGTGCTACTGTTCGCGAAAACATTATTTTCTCTCACTCCTTTGACCCGGAGTTTTATGAGACAGTTTTGGATGGTATGCTACAATGTATTTCATTCCTTTTTTTCCAGCGCTAAACTATGTATTCAGCATGTGCCCTCAGACAGGATCTTTCCCTACTTAAGGACGGGGATATGACCCAGGTAGGGGAAAAAGGTATGGTTTCCTGCTGCCTATGGTCTGTACTTCTGATAGTTATTTATAATGCTTAGGAATTACTGTGAGTTAAGCTACGCTTGTGCGAGAACCCAACTCTGACGTTGAATGTTCAGTTATCCGGCGGGCAGAGGGCGCGTATTTCATTAGCAAGAGCCGTATATGCACGAGCTGACTTGTGAGTTATTGAGGACATCGCAAACGTTCTAATATTTTAACGTTTAATTATCATCGCATAGATACCTTCTGGATGACGTTCTCGCAGGTAGGTATATGTTATCTCCTGGGCATTATAAAAGTAATTCATTTCCAATGCAGCGGTTGACTCACATGTTGCTCGCCACGTTTTTGGTTAGTAACAATTCACTTTAGTGAATCCTTTCTTCTCAATTTGCAATCTCAGACCATGTCATTGGCCCATCTGGTATTCTGGCGACCAAGGCTAGGATATTGGTCACCAACACTGTGGCCTTTTTAAAACAGCATGATCAGTTGATCTTTCTGCGTCGTGGGATCATCTTGGAACGCGGTACATATCAGGATATCCTGGTTGATGAGAGCAAAGAGCTGCATAAACTCCTGTGCGACGTTTCCTGTCTACGAAAAAAAAAATCTGACTTATTTCATGCTAGTGCCGGTCACAGTCGTATTCTTACCTCGGGAACCTCCACTCCTGGCGGAGATGACGAGACTTTGGTGTCGACTCCTCCCAGTGAGCCAGAAACTACTCTCGACACCGCACATTCGGTGCAGGGTTCTCTGGATACATTACAGAGAAAACGTAGCTTTGGCAAAGCCGCCCTCGCCGAACTTGGAAACGTTCTTCGTGCCCCTACTCAGCCTACGGGAACTAAGCAGGAGCACACCGAACGAGGACGCGTAAAGAACACCGTGTACACTGAGTATATCAAGGCCGCATCTATTACGAGCTTCGTATTCTTCTTGGTATCTGTAATAGTCCAGCAGGCCTCGCAAGTTCTGGCCAATGTCACGTTGAAGCAGTGGGGGGAACACAATCAGAAAGTAGGGGACAACTCAGGAATGTCAACCTATTTAATGCTATATGGGCTATGCTCGACTGGGACCATTCTGTCTTCTTTGGCTGGAACTATTTTGTTATTCGTTTTCTGCACCCTGCGGAGCGCAAAATATCTACACATCTCTGTGAGCTTGCTAATACTCGAATTCAGCATTTTTTGACCCCATTGCTTTAGATGTTACTTGCTGTCATGCGCGCCCCTCTGAGTTTCTTTGAGCAAACCCCCACTGGACGGTAAGTTGGCTACCTTTCAACAGTTAGAATTACCTAACCTTATGTTGTCAGTATCCTCAACTTATTTTCCCGAGATACCTATGTTGTATGTGATATGAGAAATGACTACTCTAGTTTTATATAACAAATGTCTTGTAGGTAGATCAAGTTCTGGCACGGGTGATTAGCGGGGCTCTCCGGACGATGGCCAACATTGTGGGTAAGCAGTATAACTTATTACCCTTTGCTGTCCAATGAATGAGTGTCTTTTAAGGTATCCTCATTGTCGTCAGCGTTAGTTTCCCCGCATTCCTCATCGCTGTTCCCATTTTGAGTTACTTTTATTACCGGATTATGATGTTAGAGTTGCTTCTTAATTTTCATTCAAACTTTTCCTGAGACTTAATATTAACTGATGCCAGGTACTACCTCGCTACTGGTCGTGAGTTGAAACGTTTGGATGCTACATCCCGATCCCCCATATTCGTGCGTCTGGGTCTTCCCTCATTTGGTTCTCTTGTTTATGGTCGTTTATCGAACTAGTCCTCATTTTCCGAGACATTGGCTGGTCTTTCGACCATTCGTGCCTTCGGACAACAGCATATTTTCACCGTAGAAAACCAACGTCGAATTGATCGAAATACGATGTGTTACCTTCCGTCCATTTCGGTTAATCGCTGGCTGGCAATCCGACTGGGTTCGTGGAGTCTGATTATAGAGATGCTGGGCTGATTTCCTTCGCAGAGGCATTGGGATCTGCTCTGATCTTGATTTCAGCACTATTGGCATGCTCGGCTCTGGTCACGAGAGGAGTCGATGCCGGTCTTGTTGGACTTGTGCTCTCTTATGGACTGAATACCACAAGTTCTCTTGTGAGCTGGCTTCCTCTCTCTCGCGACTTGCTGTGGAACGTGTATGTGCTCATTTGTGTAAATGCGAATTAGAATTGGTTTGTGCGGTCCGCAAGTGAGGTCGAACAGAATATCGTGTCCGTGGAGCGAATTCTTCATCAGACAAATGTGAAGCCCGAGGCTCCTGAGCATATACTAGAAGCTGTACCCAAAGCGGAGTGGCCTTCGGAGGGTAGGGTGGAGTTCAAGTCAGTCGTACCTTGCACACTTTCGTCATGCAATGCTGACAGGGTACTAAAGGTCTTATTCCATGCGATACCGACCCGATTTGGATCTCGTATTAAAAGAAATATCGTTGACTATTGTGAGTAAATGTACACTTCGAGCTAGGTTATATTTTGATTAGGAATTCGTCGCAGAATCCTAGGGAGAAGATCGGAATATGTGGAAGAACAGGTAAGGACTAATCTTGGGTGAAACTTGTTAAGTCTCATTCCATGTTCATCAATGTAGGGGCTGGAAAATCCTCGGTAATGGTCTACTTTTGCTACTGGCAAGTTCTCTCCTCACTTTGAGTCTCAGCTTCTCCTGGCCCTTTTCCGCATAATTGAGCCAGCATCTGGAACCATTGTGATCGATGGTGTGGACATCACTACCCTGGGTCTTAATGATTGTCAGTATATTTTACTTGTCTGGTTATGGTGTTCTGAATCATTTCTTTCGACGCACCAGTACGCTCAGCGATTAGCATAATTCCTCAAGAGTCGCAGATGTTCGAAGGCACGATGCGTGAGAATGTCGATCCCACGGGCAGATATGAAGATGCAGATATTTGGACGGCATTAGAACAAGCACACCTTAAAAACTTTGTGCAAAATCTCCCCGGGGCTCTAGATGCGAAAGTGCAAGAAGGCGGTACATCGATGTCTTCGGGTCAACGTCAATTGTTGTGCTTCGCTAGAGCTCTATTACGCAGGGTAATATGTCTCGTATTCTTGTTTATAACAGTAGCATTGCTTAAACACTTCCACTTTTTCTAGTCCAAAATTCTTGTGCTAGATGAAGGTACTTCACTTTTGGTCATTGTTTGTTGTGCTGTGTCAACAAAACTGAGCCTTGTCCAGCTACTTCTGCGATCGATCTCGATACGGACAAGGCAGTACAAGATATTCTTCGTGGTCCACAATTCAAAAACACGACCATACTTACAATCGCGTATGTTCTTTTGCTAACATGTCGACCCTTCGCTGTCGTGAGCTCATATTAACTTCCAGTCATCGACTCAATACCATCATCGAAGCCGATAGAGTTTTGGTTCTAAGTGATGGCAAGGTACGGCTGTCTTTCTTATCATCGCATATTTGGTGATTTCGGTTCGCTAACGTTTCTTTCTGATGTTAGGTTGCGGAGTTTGACTCTCCTAAAATCCTTTTAGAAAACCCTGATTCCATGTTTGCCTCATTAGCTAAGGAGGCTGGTGTTGGATTAAACACACGAGAGGTGTGATTGCATTTTCATTGGCAGTTTGAATGTGGATACATCACGGAACTAATGTTTGAGATATATGTTTGCCACAAAGTCTGATGATCTTTGCTACCTGACCTAAGTTTACATGCAGTAGTCTAGAGAAGACATGCGAGGGATGAGCTCATGATTTGGAAGGTTCTAACACGGCCGGGGTCGTCCCGTTTACTGCTTGGTTTGATTACAGTTGAAAGTTCTTACTGGAAGGTTTGGCCAAGAAGTCTGGCATAATTATTCTAGAAAGAAGCAATCAAGCAGTTGTCACTGGGGAGTCTGGCAAGAAGCTGCAATCTTTGTGTTCTTGTCATGAAATGCTGCCTGGGAATAGGAAAGCAACAGAGTGGCTTGGCTGCTGTCCTCCTTAAAATTAACCACAACAAGCCATCTGAAAACCATGATGTTATCGCTGATTTGGGTGATCTGATGATTGGAATTATTGTGACCCTGGTTTCGGGCGGAGGATCAAGGTTTTGTACGTTCACAGAAAACCTAGAGTGGCGCCATTGACAAATCTCTGCGCCAGTTAATAACACTCTCGGTGCCATGTCATGTCGCCGTCATGCCACAAGAGCTTTGCCAGTTTGAAGCACCGTGCAGCCAAGAAATTGAGGAAAGGACTGAGACACAAGATATTGAATCGCTAGCTGATGGGAGTTACGTGCCATGACGTCCAAGAGTGGAGCGTTGGCTAGCAACGGACCCACAATGGAGAACTCTCCCAAAAAGGCTTGGCGGGGGTAGCTAAATTTGTTTGTCAACCTTCGATCAAACTATAATAGTAGGATGGCCAGAATCGTTATCGTGCTCGTCCCATTCGACCAGTGATCTACAGGTGTTGAAGTTTCGGCTTATAATCAATGGAGGGTCGTCCGACATTTCCCACTATTCCTGCTGGTAGTATCGCTCTCGCCTCTGGTCATCGTGCTGAAGTGTAGCTCAAGACAATCGACTTTGCAGACACCAGTCATTTGACAATGTTGTACGACCTCCCTGAGGAGCACCATACAGACCTTCAAAATTCGCCAAGTGATACTACTACAAATTCAAGTGATGAATTTTGGGACGACGCTGCCAAAGAAGATGGACATGCGAAGCCTTTAGATGAGACGAGTGCCAAGCGTGGCCGACGACTGTACCTTGCTTTCATGAGTCTCTATCGACCAATTCGTATTTTACTTGTCGCGGTCCTTGGCTCAGGCATCCTTATAACACCATTCTTGGTATTCAGATTCTCTTTCCCTCAAAAAAACGTTGTTCGCCCACACATCGAGGCATGGTCGATTTGGTTAACCGTCACCTGGGCCTGCGGGGCTGCCATTTCCATCCTCATTGACCTCGCTCCACGAGTTTTACTTTCACTCATTTTGAACGTTATAGGGAAACCGCCTGAGAGCCTTACAACAGAATTGGAGGTACATCATTTTAATTTGCTGCAAGACTTTAGGTTTTTGTTGATTCTTGTGTGCCCTCCAGCTTTTCATGGCTGTATCCCGCTGGTCAGTCTGAGACTAGGTGTTATCGAGTGTTCTGATGACCTGATGCCATGGTTCCGATTTGACCGCTGTGTAGGTTGAAGTTAACCTTCGACGTTGCGGCATGTTGGATTGCGCTATCTGTAATGCGTAGCATTTTACAACCCCCTGGCAATTATTGGATCTATGTGAACCGAGTAGTTTCGGTACGCGCTCTCCCTCATTGCAGTTCTGCGTTCATGATAAGTTTTCAGGTCTTGTTTGCTGCGTCTGTCATCTTGTTAGCTGAGAAAGTTCTCCTCCGATTTGTGGCTATTCGCTTCCATAGAACGGCCTTGGCAGTACGTTAACAATGATGGACTGTTGTTGAACTAATCTCACGCTGGATGAAGGACCGCCTCATTGAGAATAAGCTCGCACTAAAGGCTTTGGACCGACTATCAAATGCTCACCCTTCGACTGCGAAGAAGTTTATATATGGGCGTAAGAAGGGTCATGGTCACAAGTCTGCATCAGAATCACGTTCCACATCATGTGATGCTCTGAGCACCCTTGGGACTCCCGGAGGACTGTCTACATCATCTGCTCACGGTCACTCACACCGTAAACAGACCATTGAGATGACGGAGAAGACTCATCATCTACATGATCATGCGAAAATGAAGGAAAAAAAGCGGAGACGCAAAGCAATGACCAGTGTTATCATAGATCAACTTGGAGAGGCTATTGGAGCCGTCGCATTGAAAAATTCTAGATTCAATCAACAAGGCGAATTTGGATCATTGCATTCTGCCCGAAAATTAGCTCGAACATTGTTTGCCACGCTCTCCGATGTCCGTCCGCCCGGAAATCTAATAGTATCAGGTGCGTACCAGTGAAATCAGCATGTTTTCCTCGCTCATTTCATAAATTCATAGATTTTTACCCATATTTTCGGACTCATGAAGAGGCGGTGAATAACTCTTCTGGTGCTGCTGGCAGGTTTACTTAGTATTTGCTCTGTAGGAAGTGGCTTTTCAGCTTATTGACAAAGACGGGAACGGTGATATTTCTAAGCGCGAAATGCGGGAGGCTGTTCAACGCATCTATCGGGAACGTAAAGCTCTTACAGCTAGTTTGAAGGTGAAAAAAAATTTCCGAAATTTTTAAACGGACTACACCTGATGTCGAGCAGGATGTCAGCAGTGCTGTTGCCAAGTTAGATGGCGTTCTGTTATTCGTTGCTCTTCTTGTCATTGCCTTTGTAGCGCTCCTGGTATTCGATAGAACAAATACTGTGACCTCGCTTGTGCCACTAGCAACCCTCGTTCTAGGATTTTCATTCATCTTCGGGCATTCTGCGCAGACCTTATTTGAATCGGCAAGTTTTTCATCTTTCACGTCCTTCTTGGCCTATACATCTTACACATTACAAACTTTTGCTTGTTTCTGAATTTATATATATAGCTCATATTCATATTCTCCACTCACGTCTTCGATGTTGGGGATTTGATCATGATCGATGATCAGGTATTTGGTGTCATCCCAACCATTGCGTGGGGCGAATTTTTTTTTACTCGCGAGTGTTTAGGTTCTTCTCGTGCGTGAATTCGGACTTTGGTCGACAACATTCCGACGGGTGGATGGTCAAGAGATCATAGCACCCAACGCTGTATTGGCTAAGTATGGGAATTTTTTTCTTAGGGTGCTCTTTGCTAATTGCTCGCCCCCCGCACCTTCAAGCACCAAGCTCATCCACAATCTCAGACGGAGCAGCTCAATGTAAGTTTTCAAGTTTTTTGTTTTTTTTTTTGTTTTTCGTATTTTCTTCCCGTGCACCTAAGTAACTTTGATGCCAATTACGATGTTTCACAGGTGGGAAACCACAGTGTTGAACATTGGCTATGATACACCTCTGGAGGTATGTTTATGGCAGCCCATGAAATTTATAGACTGTAAGGTGTGACCCCCGATTGTGTGGCACGTCAGGCCGTGGAGCAGCTTAGGGTGTGTTTGCCGGTTATACCACAGTAAATTCATATGAGCTAATTGAATCTTTTTACACAGATACGCCTCAAGGCTTACGTTCAAGCCAATAGTCGTGAATGGCTCGACTGTGCAGTCAACGTCGACAAAATGGAGTTTCAAAATGCAATATTCCTGATTATTGGCATGCAACGTAAGTTCGCTCTCCATTTTTTTTCTTTTCACCTCCTACATCCATTATATATATATAAACTGATGATTTTTTTTTTTTGACTATTACAGATAAAAGCAACTGGCAGGACTGGGGGGCTAGGTGGGAGCGTAGAACGGCTTTTATGCGTCATATGAAGACGGTGCTTGAGGAGCTTGAGATTGGGTATTCTCAGCCTCTACAGCCGGTTGTGATGCATCCGTCGTCTGCGCTGTCTTCTCTTCGTGCTTCTTCGTAACGCGTGTGCGGAATCACGTCGTCGATTCGTGATGATGTTGGTGGGACCCCTGGGAATTGCTGGTGGGTTCGTGGGGTGCACAGCGCGTGCATCCATCCGCGCCGGGACCGACCCGAAGGGTTCGGGTTGGGGACTTTTGAGTGGGGAAGAATAGGATATCTAAAGACGGGCAAGTGTTTAATAGATTTGGTCTGTTGTCCATTGTGTGTGTATATCTCATATGAGCCGCTATATTGATTGATTGGCACTGGAGACAGAAAATTTCTCTGGATAGAAAAAATCTTATATAGTGGTCAATTTTGAAAAAATATATATAGTTCTAACATAAGTCTGAGAAAATGGAGGTTGGATTTTCTATGCAAAAGTGACCAATGTACGATTTTTCTTGTGATTGTCTTGGTTAGATAATCATTGGGGTTAAGTACGTAACATGACGCGTCCACCTCAGTCCACATTTATACACAAGGTTTGGCCACTTCATTTCCTACATCAGTTATTTCAATTTATTTGTTAGTCCCTTTACCATGTTTTCGGGTGAAGATTGTATTCTATTCAAACAGTGCGTTTTCCATAAACACTCAAACTTGGTATTTTTTTTGAAACTCATGTCGTTTATTTTGCAACAGTTTTGTAAAACTCTTGCATAGCATCTCACAAGTCCATCCTCATAGCAATCGTGCTGCTGCTGCTTCTCATACCGCTACGAAAAATTTAAAAAGTCTCGATTTGGTGGAGCGTTGGTTTACACAGTTGCGACAATATTATCGTGTTATACCACCCCATACGTGTAAGATCCTCTTCCGCCTTTTTTTTCCGGAAGAAGATGTGCGTCGGCGGTATAACATGAAAGAAACTGTGCTTGCTAGAACTTTGGCCACCGAGGTGTTTGGGTTGCCGCGGGGTGTGGGAAACGCGTGTCGCTGCCACCGCCTCATTCAATGGTCCGAGTACGCCGATGCTGCTGAGAACGCTAGAATTGGGTGTCTGGGAATCGAGGTTGAGAAAATACTGGTAGAGCGGTACTCTGTGCGTTTTTATTTATCTGTTATTTTGTTTTTACCGATTCACGTGTCTCATCTTGATCTCTCTCTATATACATACAAAGCAACGCCAGGGAGAGTCTCCCAGTATTCAGAGAATTGACGCGTTGTTAGATGAACTTGCCTCCTTATCCGGATATTCGAATCTAGGATATCGTCACCCACGACCTCATCGCACTCGAGCTAACATATTGAGGGACTTGTATATCAATCTTGATCCCATTGAAGCGAAGTTTATGACACAGCTCATTTTGAAAGATATGCGCCCAGTTTTATACCCACTTGCTGAAACGCATACGACCAAGACATTGCTGCACTACAAGAGCAACTCATTACACGTATTATCGAAATGGGAGGTCATGCGTGCTTGGCATTCATGTATGCCCAGGATATATCGTGCGAGGGCCACCTTGGATGAAGCCGCACAGGCTGTTGAAGCACTGCCATCTTTCGATCAAATTCCTTCAGAACACGGGGCATTCTTGCCGGTTCTAGGTATTCCTATCGAGGTGGATCAACGCCCCATTCTTTAAATTTGCACATTCACTGATTCCGAGAATATTCAAGATCCCAAAATGTAAGAAGGGTGTCAAGTTGTCGCATGGCCTGAGTTTCTTTCGGAAAGAAGAAGAGCTTTGGGCCGAAACCAAGTACGACGGGGAAAGGTGATATCTAACTAGTCCATTACGAGTTTAACATGCAACCTTAAAACTTTCGGTAAAAGGATGCAAATCCATGTCGACTTGTCACAACCTTCTTCTCGGCAGATCACTATTTTTAGCAAGAGCAAGCGCAATTCAACTGAAGACCGCAAAGGAACGCATCCGTAAGCCCTCCTTGGGGAGTGGGTGATTGTCACTTAGTACTTCTTTAGCATCATCCGTGCCTCGTTGGGTCTCGCCCCACATCAAGATGATTACTTGCAATATCCTACCCTGTGGGAACGCACGGGGGACGTACGCGCCGCCGTCCAGTGTTCTGCTATATTGGACGCCGAGATGGTCAGCTACTCTGAATCAAAGGGTGATATAGATGGTAAGTGTTGATTTGGCTCTCAGCTGTTTAAGAGCGCCGGATTTACATATTCTAAAGAGTTTTGGAGAATTCGTAGTCTCATGGAGAGTACTGCCCGCGGCGTACGAGGTACTCGATATAGGAATACACCCCGCTTTTGTACGCGAGATTCCCAAAGCCAGGAGAGTAAGGAATGCAAGTCTGGCGTGAGCCCAGAGTGCGTGTGCTGTGTGCTGCCCCAAGAATATCGACAAGAGTTGACCTACGTTTCTTATACAGAGTTTTTGATTCCCTTCAGTCCAATGCGTCTGACAACGGGGATCGACACCTGAAGATCGTGTTTTTTGATCTCATGTTTCTGAACGGCCGCAGTTTACTCAATAAACCTTATAACGAACGTCGTGTGGAACTAGAGAGAATAATCAACATCGTTCCAGGATACGCGTCGTTGAGCTGGCGACAACGCATCGATTTGACTGGTGAAATAACTACGACTGTCAAAACCTTGGCCTCCATCTTCTCACAACACGTTGCCAGTTACAAAGAAGGTGAGAGTTTTAACGACGGTAATCAAGTTTTTTTTTAGTGTCATGGATTTTCTGGACTTTCGCAGGTCTAGTTTTGAAGGGATCAACGTCGATATATAACACCCTTGAGCGGCCATGGGTCAAGGTGATACCTAAACATAAACTGCAGATATTTTTTCAGCTGACTATATGTTCTCGATGCTTTTTTTAGCTCAAGCGAGATTACATTCCTGGTTATGGTGACACTGTCGATCTTGTTATTCTTGGTGCTGGTTGGAACAAAGCACGAGCTCGGGAATTGAGAGGTATAGTTACAATGCTAGACTTTGTTTTTCTTTATCATTGATGGTGTGCAGTGGCCCCGGAGACATTTACTACCTTCTTTGTCGCTGCTCTCGATGGTCGAGAGAAAACTGGGTTGGAGGATGATGACTTGGTGAAGTGATTTACCTACCCTTCCCAATACCACCCTGCTGATACTTCCGGAAAATAAGGCACACTGTTCAGTTCATTTTCAGATCCTTTTTACCGTTGAATATGGCCTGGACCGCGCTCAGCTTGAGACTCTGAACTTTTACATCAAAACTTCTGAATCACAGCCTTTCAAAGAAGAGGTCTGTTAAATGATCGTATATTCATATGTTTTAACCTCCTTTATGGGGCTACCATTTGAGGTTATCTGACACACATTCCATTCCCAGATGTCCGGTTTACCTTACAGGTTCCGATTACCGAGGGAGATGTTGTCCAAGCCGGCTGTGATGTTCTCACGACCCCTTCTAGGAGAATTATTCGGTGCAGGGTTTACTAAAGATGCAGGAGCCGTAGTACGTTTGCCGCTACTCCGTTCGTTCGTCCGTGTAGGGCTGAAATATCACTTTGAGCATTATTGTTTACGATTTCCACGTCTCACGAAGGTGTGGCGAGCCAATGAACGCAACTGGACGGCAGGTGCATCTGTTCTAGATCATGTATGAATCAGATGTGATTATTGACACATTAAATTGTAGGTAGTGGGTTAGAGGATTTCCAGAGAATTGCAAGAATGTCTATTGGTCGAGAATCAAGAGACGAGTGGGCCGGCAGAAACGTAGATGCAATGTGGGGCTATGAGGCCAATGCGGGTCCTACAGACTCACGCAAAGTGTCCGAGACAACGCGCCTTTGGTATGAGAAGTTCCTTAGGCTCGAGGGATTATCGTTGGAAAAACTTGGTGGAGCCTTGGTATCTGCCACTCATCAAGATCCTCAAGATATGCTAAATTCCTCAACGTCCAAGCGAAAGCTCATCACAATAGACAATCAAAATCAAGCAGCTGTGAAAAGACAGAAAGTAGATATTCCTCGACCTGTGTCTCAGCCAATGCGAGCACTAGGTTCTATGACCAATATCCTCCACAATGACACGATCAATTTAAGTCAGAGACATGGGCAAGAAGGGCACAAGAACACAAGAACAATACCGATGGTACCTGCAAACTTGTCGAAAAATTTGTGTGACTCGCCTAGACGAAAGGCAAACAAGAAGTTCCTCAACAACAACAGTAACTGCAAGATAACTGCAATACACTATATTCTAATCACCCCCGTGTCTCCTGGTCAAAATCATACATCCCATGAAGAGGTTGTGGCTACTACTTTTGCACCTATTACTACAAATGAATCCACCAGCGATTCCCATTCTCGAAATGCTGTGAACACTTGTAGCAGCACACGGGGCGATTGTTTGCAACGAACATTGTCTCCACGTAGTTTGCTCGGTCTTGACACAGCAAGTGCAATTTCCTCAACGACCTTCAAAGAGGATGATGATTCAACAGAGAAAATCGAGAACCCTTTACCATCACGAACCTCTGAAACATCATGGCCCCAGCCTTATGCTGATACGGCCATTGGCCGCTTCATTCGAGATTCCTATGTCTGGATCCATAGAGAAGCAAATAATAAACGACCTCCGGATCGCCCGCCTGCGTCTCATCTGGTTCCTCAGCATCGTAGGATCGGGGTTATCTACTTCCTTCTCATTATTTGTGGATGTCGAGTGGAAATCGGGAAGAATGTTTACTGCAGAAAACCAGAACATTTCGCCCATGTGAACAAGTGCGCCATGTTCGTCAAGACCGGGGACCAACCAGAGGTACAGGAAGGTCTAGTTTGGCTATTTCGTGCTCTGGAATCCTGGAGAGCCGAGCTCAATGAACCAGGCAACAAGGAGCTTTTGGTTTTCGATTCGCAAATGATAACCTATACCTCATTATCGACGTTTCATGGAGATGTCGCATCAAAAGCGCTCTGGAGATCTAGCCAGCGGATGGAAAACTGAATAAAAGTCTAGATTTAATGCTAGCTGTTAGGTTGAACTGTTACGGTGTCCTCTATCCGTGATGCCTCCTTATCATTCTGCAATGCTAATTGGGCCATTTCCTTTGCATGATCTTGTTCGTAGCCCTCCGTGATCATATCATTCAGCCCCAAATCTTCGTTTTGCTGCCATGATCGTTCGTATGTCTCAAATTGCATATTAGGATCTGGATCAGGAGCATACAAGCTCTGCAGGTAAGAGTTTGCCAGAGGATCGTCGAGTATCAGCGTGAAAGGTATTTCTACCGCCTTTATCTGTCGAGTGTTAGGAATGTCAGAGGACGAGGGGGGATCATTGGTGCCTCTACCTTCTTGAGTTTTGTAAGAAAATCCACAAAGGCTGTGTCGCCGTTATTCATGGAGTCTGTGAAAACTTTCTCGCTCAGCTCCTCAAATACCTGTTCTAGAATTCCTTCAACGGTTGTGAAGCGGCCTCCTAACGTTCCAGGGTGCAGGAGAAGTTCAATCTCAGGAATGTTTAACCCACAAGTCTCGCTCTGTGGAAATGGTCATATCAGGGTCTGTGTAGAGAGGGAAAGAAAAGTATGATTATACTTTCAGAATGTCCCGGCTCAAGTCATCCCGGTCTTCTACTTTGAGTGTAATTCTTTGTCCTTTGTCGGATATGGCTGATCCCGACTTGACTTCGTTGTCTTTGTAGCCGCAATGTTCACAATTTGTAGACATGATAAGAACGTCCTGACATAATCCAGCTGTCAGGCAAGTATACTGATGAAGACGGATTTAACCCACTTTGAAATACGGTATGACAATTTTTTTCATTAATGTGTCCAAGGGACGTCCACATGACGAGCACACCCCAGGAAAGACTAAGATCTCCTCTGCCTCGATCTGATCTACAAGAGCCGCGGGTTCTTTGAGGAGCTGCTTGTCCCCCTCCAAAGTAACAATAGCACCAGCGGATTCCTCATCTGCTTGGGCCAGTCCCAGAGTTAAGTTCTGGTCCTTTGTTCGCGTGTACTGACGAACATTCCATTTTGGATCCGACATCGTTTCATGGAATTCGATGAAGGAATCTCCCGCAGGGTCGTCAAGTTTAATGGTGAAAGGTGGCATGGGCTGTTCCACACTTTTTTCGAGTTCCTCGGTGCCCTCATTCTTGGAATCCTCACCACCAATAATCACCTGAAACGCATCGAGCATACGCTGGATCTTAACGTATGCCGCTTCATCATCAACCTTTCGCAATGGCTGACCGACTTCCAGATCTCTCATTGTATCCCGTAGGAGACCCTCGATAGTCGTGAGTTGACCACGATGAGCTGGAATTGTCAACTCATACTCAGGTATGAGGACTGTACAAGTATGTGATTTGACGAGCTGGCGATTCAGGTCTTTGCGATCAAGAATCCTGACCGTGTAGATAATGCCTTTGTCTGGTTTTATGTAAATTGAAAATAATGAGAAATTGTGAGTAGCAGTTGGTAAAGCCGCGCGCCTCGTATCGCTCCTGCTGACTGAATTTCGTTGTTCTGATTCCCACAGTGGTCGCACCGGAATGACATTACAATGACTTCACGAAAGAAAGGTATTGAAGTGAGAAGCATTCTGGTAATACCCTGTGTAAGGGGATTAGCAGCGCTTTTTGAACGATAAAAGATATCTTGCACCTGTTCACCACAGTTCATGCAAAGACTATCAACTTCTTGCATGGGTCGATCGTCAAAGTCTTGTTTCTCAACATCTGTTTTAGTTTCGTCCTGGTCTTCAGGAAGAAGATCTGTTTGGTTGGCGACGGATCCTATAGATGGGAAGAATTCAGCATCGCTGGTGGGATGAGCCATGACACCGAGCTACAAAGGGTAAGGATAGAATAGACGATTTGCCAAAACCTCAGGCCACGGACGACGAAAATGTTTGGTGACTCCAGCAGCTCAAGGTTATATCAGTCAGTTAGTCTAATTATAGAAAGCACCAAATGCTTATAAATTTTTTTCGGGGATAACCGACCTGACAGCTTATAAATCATCATCTTCTTTAGTTCTCCTTCGCTCCCACCATCATCTGTTGTAATCCATAACCCATCGCAGAGTCTTTGCATTGTAAACAGAACGTTTTTCAGTGAATCCATTACTACCCACGGATTGTAGCGCTATGGCATCTTCTGTCTTTTACAAATTCAAATCGCAAAGAGACGAATCTCGGGTGTCCTTTGACGGTACAGGGATTTCAGTTTTCGATTTGAAAAAAGAGATTATTCTTGCCAACAATCTCAAAGCTCCCGACTTTGATCTTCATATCTATGACCCCAATACTGAACAAGGTTCGTTACTCTGTTGTTTCACTTGCGCCGTGGGCTTGACGATGGAGTAGAATATGCAAATGACTCGCATATTATACCGCGCTCATCATCTGTAGTAGCCAAACGTTTACCAGCTGCACGTCCGGGGAAGGGTAAGGCAGCGATGTACATAGCTGGCTCCATTACTCCCGCCTCTTCCCATAATGCCGAGCAGTCACAGACAGGAAAACACAGTGGCACGTCTACTTGGAATAGGCATACAGGCCCTATGTCCAAACGATTTGACAGAAATGAACCTGCCAGAGAAGAACAATTCATTTCCAAAGCTCAAACAATGGTGCGTCCTTTCTTACTGACAGTTAGTTAACAGAAGTTCCCTTACACTGAGAAGGTTCCCCAAGCTGCCGCTGGACATGAAGATGAAGCTGAGGCTCTTAAAGCCATGTTCCAGGCTACTGAGGATCACTGGAAGGAGACAAATGCAAAGATGTCAACGTTGGTCTCACGCTATAGCGTTTTCCCCCTCTGTATACAATTTTGTCTCATGAACTCTTTTTTTATTTTGTTTTAAAATCTTGTGATCAATTGGTATCACATGTAGTTTTCGTAAAGTCGAAGGGCCTCGATTTCCTGGTTCCTTGCGAAACAAGCCTCAGCATCCGCATTCGTATCATCCTTATCAGCAGCTCCAGCGACCATCTGACCGTCCATTACCTGCCAGCTATGTGTGTTACCGCTGTGGTCAGAAAGGTAAATTGAAAGGTAGTTGTACAACAGCACTTCGTTGATAATTGCTCGTGAATTCAGGTCACTGGATTCAAGATTGTCCAACAAATAATGATCGTGAATGGGACAACAAACCGCGTATCAAACGCACCACTGGCATCCCGCGAAGTTTCTTGAAAACTGTCGAGCAGCCTACAGATGGGAACCTCACACAGGGAGTTATGGTGACACCTGAAGGTGGTTATGTTATTGCCCAACCTGATACGTTAGTTTTTCTTCTCATTCTTTTTGTCCGCTGCTCATTTCAATTTTATGCAGTGCTTCTTGGCAGAAGCAGCGCAATCGTCCAAAAATGTTAACTGCTGAAGACATACGTGAGAGACAGCCACCGTCGGATCCATCTATTATCTGCTCTTTATGTCAGAAATTATTCCGTGAGGCGGTAAAGACGCCATGTTGCAGCAAGGTATATTGCGAAGAATGCGTGCAGACATTCTTGCTCGAACGTGATTTCCTGTGTCCTGGCTGTGGTTCGAAAATTCACTCGTTGGATAAACTTGTCATGGATAAGCCTACGAGGACACGAGTAAATGATTATATCGATAAAGAGGTTAAAGAGTATTTGAAGAATGAGGAGAAACTCGAGGATGCAACCTCCCGAACGAGCACACCACCAGCTCAGGTAGGCATAGCTTTGGTTACCTAACATTAATTTCTGGTCTCAGATTGTCCTGCAGAATTCTCTTGTTCCTTCCGATTTAGCCGCAGAATTGTCGGCCGCGCAAGATCAAGAGTACTCAGATCAACAACCTGGTAATGATACATCTTTGGATCAACAACCTCAATTCCCCGACATCCCTCAACTACAGGCTCAGATTGCCCAGCTAACAGTCATGCTTCAAAATCCTACACTTCCTCCCAATGTGCGACAGACAACCCAGATGCAGCTTCAGCAGCTTCAGGCTCAAGTTCAACAAGCGCAAATGGTAATGGCTGTTGCTGCAACAATGGCGAATTCAAACCCAGGAATGATGGGAATGGTCCCGTACCAAGAAGACAATAACTATGCAGGAGGATACAACGGAGGGGTAGGACCAAACAAGCGAGGCGAGTATCGCCCGACCTGGACTAACCCTTTCCCGAACCAACAGCCTGCAGGCGTCGAGTCAGCTTATCAGCGATTACCGGTTAACAACCGTCGCAGAAATATTCATCGCGATCGACCGTCAGATTTCTATGAGGTGGCCGGTAGTCAAGGTAATAATATTGCAAGTTATTGGGAGTAAAGAGCTGTAATGAGTCGCACGATCGCATATTCATTAGACACCCATCATACACATGGCATTATTTTGGCATTATTTGGACTTGCTCTTGTATCATTAATCCATTGAAATATACAATACAATCGCATTTCTTTCTCTCTCTGTAAATAATGATAGATTTTATTCGGTAGCCGAACTCTGTCCTTCATGTTGGGACACCGTGCTGGATTGTGAAGTACCTATCCGTTTCAACAACGACTCTTGATAAGTCTCCCAAGAATGTATAATCTAAGAGAACGGAATGAAAGTAAGTAATATCGAGTAGTAGGGTGGAACAAACCTCTTTCTGCCTTGTGATCATGCCATCTAGGAAAGCCACCAATGAATTCTTGAAGTCTTCAACTCGTTCCTGCTCGAATCTTGCGAGTTCGGACTTGATCATCTTGGACGCATTATCGAAATCTTGTTTTGCCTCCATTGCCCGACGCTCAGCCTATTTAGAACAATCATCGAGACAATACAGATACCAGCTACAATATCTGGCTGACCTCTGCGATTTCTGCAAGTGAGCTGCTGAGCCTGTCCGAAGGAACGCGACCCTGTCGTCGCGCTTTCTCATGCGCCTGTTGTATTTTGCGCACATCGCTGTCCGCATGTTGCCAGGAAATGTACAGCCGCACTCTCGATGAAAAGGCAAGCTACAACATCAATTGGATACCGTACTTGTCGAAAGCGCACAACATGCGTACCCGCACAGAATTCACGAGTCGTGCGTACTCATCAACTATGGCGAACAAGATCATTCATTGGTAACGTCTGGTGAGGATAATAAGGTGATGGAGTTGACCCACCGGTACTCATAATTGTGGAGACGTCTTCTCTTGCTTGAAGGTCTTGCAACTCCTTCGCTTTTCGCTGTACATCGGCTAGTACGCTCAAGGTTTGGGAGAGCTTTTTACTCATATCGCAAGATGCCAATGTAGCAACATTCTCAGAAAATTCGGTCATGGACAGTGCCACCTCTGTGAGGACGTCAATAATATTGTGTACACAGTAGTTAGTTCTTACCCACCGTTGCGCTGCTTAGAGACAATGTCGATAGCTTTGACAAGTCCACGCAATTGCGACTCAAGGCTATCAAGGTACGCCTTCTTGTTGTCAAACCACTACAAAAGGCAATTTCATCACATCGTACACAAGAAATGGCTATGAAAGCAAGCATACCTCATCGGTTTCGTAAAATCGTGGGCCCACCAGGGTACTCCCAATAGAAGCCATCAAGCCGCCCCGTTCATGAGCAATTTCTGCCTTCCGGTGCTTGATCTGCAATGAAACATTAATAACGGATTTACACCATTATGAACCACACAAACATCTAACACAAAGCTATCACTCTCCAAGAACAACTTCAGATCTGGGTCATCTCGCAGTGAAGGATGGTTCGCGATCTTCTGAATGCACTTGTTAAGAGCTGCGCGTCGAGTTTCCACGAACGTGTCCTGAAACCGGCCATACTGTTGTTTTTCTGGGACAGGAGGAACAATGACGCCAGGGTTATTGATGGAAAGAGTCTCGTATAACCAGAGGAAGTCCGAATAGCGCCGCAAGACCGAGAAAGCGGATGCACGATACAACGGCGATGTTGTCTAATAAAGAAATGTGAGTCATAAAGGGAGGTCGAGTGATAAGAGTCAATATTCTACCAACTCTTGTATGCACAGTATATGTAATAAACGGGCGGACGGGGTCTCCCACTTTCTGTGGATCGCCAACAGTGATGACAAACATGGGATGGATCTCGAGTGTTCGTCCGACATTGGCGGGAGGGTTAATAGGCACAGAATGCGATTTCCGCTGCTAAATTGCCCTTTGAGTAAAATGAGAGGTCATTGGAAAATGAACTCATACGGCTATCGGTAGATCGTCATCGTCATCGTCATCGTCATCGTCATCTATTCGCTGAGTACCATTAACAAAATCCTCGCCGTTCCCATGCACACCCCACCCTCCCGAGGTGCCTATTTCATCATAATTTGAACGTGCTTGGTTGCCAATGGAGCCTTGCCAACCTGGCATTTCGCCTCCCAGAGCAAGCGTCGAGAATGATGACTGACCGTCTCTAGAGCCACATTCAAGGGGAGAAACCACTGCTGGGCGTATCACCGGTGGGTTTGGCCGCGAGCTATGGTCAGGCGACAGGGCTGATGCTGGGATTAAGGAGTTAGCTTCAAATGATGGAGACAGTGCTGCAGGAGGTGTTGAGGGAAGTTTAGGAGATGGAGGCTGTTGGGAAGGAGGTGCAAGGATCTGAGATGGTTCAGTTGAAGGGGAAGGTGGTGGGGGAGAAGCTTTGCGAGTGGGAGCCAAAGGTTTGGGGTGAGAGTCGGCTTCAGAAATAGGGGAAGGTGAAGGAATAACGGGTGATAGTTGTGAAGGGGAAGTAATGCTAGGAGGTTGAGATGGAAGAGGTCGAGCATCCTCAACTTCGTCCTCCAAGTTTGCAGCCTTGGCATCCAGCGGGTCCACGGGTTCAAGATTTTCCTGTTGTGTAAAAGTCACATCTGGCTTTGGATGTACAGGAGATTGAGGTTGTTCAATTCTAGCAGTCTGGGCTGCATCTGCGCTATGTGGTGAGAAGGTCAACCATGGATCTGGAGAGCGAGGTCGAGCAAAGGGATCCTCAAAGGGGTTCTCGAGTATTGGATTGGCACGAGAATTATCCAACAAATCATCAAAGCCGTCCATTGCTTGAAGCTTGAAGTGCCAAAGAGAAGATTGAGTGTTAAATCACATGACTAACATATTATATAATTAATTTCGATTAAAATATTTCAATATTTCTGGGCCTGATTCTCGCCCAACCACTTTTTTCACATTGTTGCAACGATTCCTTGCCTTGTCACACGTCGGCGTTTCGGTAGAGGGGCGGTCCGACGGCCTTCAGGGATTGGTGGCGCATGCTTGAGGATACTGCTATCCTCTCCCTCAGGCAGTATTCCAAGCTTCGACAGAGATCCGACAGAAGGATCCAAACTGTCTACCACATTAGGGCAAGGAATGGCTGCAATGGACTTGTCTGGATTCATACATTTCACGACGGTTCTGACAAAAGTTCATGTCAATGGAAGCCGATGAGAGTAATACTAGCATGACATACCGTCGAGCCTCTCTAGCAACTAGCTCTGCGACTGCTTCGTTGGCCTTCCTCAATTCATCCTGTAAATGAGTGCACCGTGTCCTCATCTCTTTCTCATTTTCCGCATGGCGTGAGGAAGAGGTCATATACGACTCGCACTTATTCATTAACAAATCCTTCTGTGCTTCAAGAGACTTTACGCGAGCTTCAAGCTGTGCCACTCGTTCTTTCAACACTTGTTCCCCGGAATTATCCAGGAACAGTCTTCGAACGCTCGAATCGATGAATTGACGGTATTTTTCTGGAACGAAGATAGTGTTGGGAGTCACTGTCGAGACATTAGGGAAAATATTCGCGAAATCGTCGTTCAATTCTTACAGAGGCTAAAATCGGTACGACATGTTGGACATGGAGCCTTGGTCGCGTCAGGACTCTTTCGACACGAAGCTATGAGACAGTCTAAACAGAAGACATGGCCGCATGGGGTGACGACGGGACTTTGAAGGGCATCTAAGCAGATGCTGCAAAGCATTCCTAAGAAAGTAATGATTCACAATATACTAGAGAGTACAGTCAATTTGACACACCGATCGGATAATGTTTTTGTGAATAGGTTTACGCAAAGCCTAAGTACAGATGGACAACTGTGGACGCGTCGACGCGATTTGACACAAAATACGGGCGCTCCTTTATTTGTTTTGACTAAAAAAAATGAGGACGCAAGCTAGATAGACGTGCAAGGTGGCTCAAGGCTGTGCGGAAGGGATAGAATCGCTTTGGGCACGATGTGGATGGAGGATGAAGCCATGTCCCATATTATATATCATAACCCTAGGCAATGCGCGCTATATCCAATCCAGCTTTGTCTCATGACTTTCACCTTATCCATAGCGCGGCCAGCATCCATTCGGACACTAACCCTATTACACCACCGGTGGATACTCAAAGTACACCCCTTTACCATTGGCTTTGTTCGCAGCTTCGCCTCATCTTCCTTCCTACATTCATCCACACCACCTTCAAGACAACAATTCAGAGCCACCATCCGTGAAAACATATACACTTTACCAAATATACTAACAGTCTCCCGTATTCTTGCCTGTCCTGTCCTGGGATGGTCAATAGTCAATGGAAATTTTAAAATTGCGACGTCTCTTCTAGTCTATGCCGGAATTACAGACTGGGTTTCTATATTCTAAGTCTTCATTAATGGATAGTAGGATGACCTCAGTTCTCTCACAAGGTCGATGGATACATCGCTCGACGGTACAACATGCGTTCTGTCATGGGGACAATTCTTGATCCTGCAGCCGACAAAGCATTGATGACAACGCTCACAGTGACACTGGCTTGGAAATCACTGCTGCCCAGTATGTGTCCGGCTAGAATAGAATGAGTGGTCTTATACTGAACGTGCGATGGTAGTACCTCTTGCAGTCATTATTATTGGGCGTGATGTTCTTCTCAGCCTCTCGGCTTTCTATTATCGTTATTTATCTTTACCCCCTCCGGCAAGTTTCGATAGCTTTGAGATCCACTTTGTGACACCAACTCTTCATTTAGAAAACGTTCAAACGATATTGGGATTTTTCAATTCCTTCTGCTGAGGTTCGGCCGACCGACATCAGCAAGGTATATCTGGCGCGCTCTCGCAGCTCTTGCTTATCCTAGCTCTCCAAGGTCAATACTGCCCTTCAATTGCTTCTCATGGGTTTTACGACAATCAATCCACTTCTTTCCTATGACATCTCTTCGTCTCTCGCTTTAAT
>QFEC01013565.1:0-36022 GCA_003316585.1 Gomphus bonarii | reverse complement strand
CTTCCTCCTCTATAACTGCAGCAGCCTTGGCAATGCACACACTACCAAGTTCCTGACGTGAGATGGATTCTAATGAGTGCTTCCAATGGTTAGAACAAGAGTTGGTGGCAAATTAAGTGGTTAATGCCAAAATCAGTAATGCCTTAAGGGAAATAATGCAGAAGTTAGAAATGAGCCAGAAAGAAAAGACAGAGAGTTTCTTAACCCCAAAGACAATCTGATGCCTGGCACACATGACTCAAGCATATATAGCCCCTCACTCTCAGCTACCTCCCAAGTTGGACAAGTATCCCCCTCAGACTTTGATGGTGACCACAACAAAGGCTGCACATTCCTCAACTCCTGCAGCATCTATTTCATGATCTGTGACAATCACTTTGCAAATGATCAGGCCCATATCCATTGGGCCCTCTCCTTCTTCAAATCCAACCAGGTGACTCAGTTTGCTAATAAGATCTTCCAAACTGAGAAATCTGGCCAAGCCTACTACCCAGATTAGAATACCTTTGAGGTGGACTTTGTCAACTGCTTCTGCCTGAAGAATGAACAACTCTCAGCCCTCACAAGACTCAAAGGGATGGGGTGGTACCAGGGTAAAGATTTGGTGGAGGACTACATTGACTGGTTCATAGAACTGATAGACCTGGCTGAGTACCATGACAACAAGATGATCATGATCAAATTTTGCAAAGGTCTCAAACTGAGCATACAAAACTGAGTGGCTCTATTAGGGACTGGAGCCCCAGACTTCAATGATCCAGAAGGGCGGTATGAGGTGGCAAGGAGAGTTGTGAGGAACCAAGAAGCAAACAATGCATTCATGGAAGCAAACTAAAACAGCTCGCATGTGATGTCTCAGTCCCCTATGGTTCCCCCAAAAATGACATGGACAAACCCCCAAGCCTTGGCAACCCTTGTTTGGTACATTCCACTTTGTTATATCTTCTTTTATTCATTTGCTTCACTTTAGTTACCTTTGGTACATGGGGCACATATGCCTGCTCTTCATGTTTTACTATTCTTACATCCATATCTTATATTCTCATTTCCATGCGTTATTGTCAGGGTTCAGCTTGGAGTTTGTTATCAGTTGTTGATTCTTGTTTATGTCCTTCCATGACTTTCTGTGACCTTCCAGAACTTTCCATAACTTTCCATACCCTTCCATAACCTTCCATAACTTTCTGGGACTTTCCATCACTTTCTGTCACCTTCTATGACCTTCTGTGACTTTCTATTAGGGTATATACATGTAAGTGTGACTGGTGTAATGGTTACCCCTCAGCCTGATCTCTGAGGATTACCACTACACCAGGTGGAAAACCCCCTTATCAACTCATTAAATATTGGAGTATCTTGTTGTTGTGACCTTCTCAATAGTGTCACCCTCACACTTATGCAACATTGTTGCATATTTTATGGTAACTCATTTTCTATATAAGTAATTAGTCTCATGTATGTATTCTCTGTTCAGATTATTGACTAAGTTAGACATATGCTATCAGTCCCTAAGTCAGTAGTCCAATCATTTGGTACCAAGTATCTTGGAAGCCTACTGAGCATTTGTCCAAAATCCAGTGGCACAGGCAGATAGATAGGTGTAATGCAAGTACATTGAAGCTGATGCCACATCTGCCTTGGCTCATTGGACTGAGCCAAACCACCTGAACCAAGGGTGTGCGTGCATGTATTTAACACTATTCAAGAGGTCATATACATGATTCTCTGAGTAGAAGGCCATGTCAAACATGCCACCTTTGCAGTCACTAACTTGGTGTTGATATACATAGTAGTGTTGGGGACTATTTGGTTGTATGGGCACTAATATGAAAATTTCAAGGCTTGCGAGCAACCATGTCCTCCATACATGTTAGTGTCTGTGTCTGTGTCTGTGTCTGAGCTTCCTATCTCTCTCTCTATTTTACTACTGCGCTCAACACTTGAGCAGGCAGAACATTATTCTCAGGTTCACCTGGCTAGAGAAGCACAATCCTGAGATCAACTGACAAACTCAAAAGATCAAAATGAATTGATGCCTGGACCAGTGTCACACCTGCCAAGCCAAGGTTTTAGAAGAGCAGAAGGAGACCTGAAAAACCAAGCAACAAATCTGGACATGCCAAGCTGGCCCATTTCTGAAGCTACCTGAGGAAGAGGATGAGCAGGAGGTAGATGAGAAAGAGGATGATGCCATGCCAGAGAGGCTGTGGGATGAGTTGGAGGAAGGAGACAGGTTGATGTATGTGATGCTCCTGCCCAAGCCTGAATACATCTGAGCCACACAGATGGTTTCACAGAGGCTGGCAGAAGCACACTACAAGAATGCCCAAGCCAAGACCAAGATTCTGGACTACCTCCAAGAGTTCAAAAGCATGTTCATAAAGGAATCCTTCAATGAACTCCCTGAGTAAAGGATCTGGGATCACACCATTGAGCTAGAACCAGGCTCCAACCACATCAATTGCAAGGTGTACCCCATGTCCTGGTTGGAACAGGCCTAGCTCAATGATTTCATCCAGGAGAACCTAGACATGGGGTGCATTTGACCATTGAAATCCCTGATGGCCTCCCCAGTGTTCTTCATCAAAAAGAAGGATGGCTTGCTTTGGCTCATCCAGGACTACTAGAGATTGAATGCCATGACTATAAAGAATTGGTATTCACTCCCTCTTATACCTGAGCTGATTAACCAACTCAAGGGAGCTAAGTACTTCATGAAGCTGGATATTTGGTGGGGTTACAGCAATGTATGAATCAAGGAGGGCAATGAGTGAAAGGCTACATTCCAAACAAACTGAGGGTTGTTTGAACCACTGGTGATGTTATTTGGGCTCACTAACAGCCCAGCCACATTCCAAATGATGATGAATGACATCTTTCAGGACCTCATCAAGGAAAGGATCATTTGTATTGGAGAACTGATTGTATTTACTGGATTGTATTTATGGATATTTTAGTGAATATATTTTGAAGAAAAAACTTGTTATTTGGGGTTCTCAGTGAACTAACTAATGTGCATGATGCATGAATCTGCATGTGTCTATTGGAGTTTGAAATGGTCCAAATCTTTGGGTAGGGGGAAATAAATGGTTTGGGGGTGTTCTAACAACTATAACAAAACAACAATAGGTAGAAAATATACCTATTCTTCAAAATAGCAATGAGGGACTGATCCTGGTGCAATATCTGTGACTGGGAGGCTAGTAGAATAAAAGAAAACAATATTTCTAGATATTGTCTCAGTGAAGGGATAGAACTAGAATTCCTTATTGTATAGTATCAAAACATCATAGCTTTGTACAAGTAAACTAATATGAATGATTGGAAAAGATTGGAAAAGATTGGAAATAGAATAGAAATAGGGGTCAGGGGAAGAAGATTGATCCCATGTCAGCTTGGTCATGATGTAAATGAATAGAAATGCCTTCTCATGATCTTGGATAGTGTTGGGCATTTTTCTCGTGACTAACTAGCTAATATAAATGTGGGGGACAAGCCATGGGCACTAGGGGATTGGAAATAAAAGATGGGGGAATTAATCCTCCTATAAGTATTGGAAATTCAATAGAAAAATGATTACATATCCAAAAGATGAATATATGCACCATGATTCGTTTAGAATGTCTTGATATACATCCTGAAAGATACTCTGTGAAGTTTAAAGCTGGGGGATGAAGAATTCAATGTGCAGTGAATATTTTGGTAGCATGGGTAGGAGGAGGAGATGGTCTTTGAGGGACTTATTGGTTGTTTTTTATAACAGTTTGTGTGTGCATTGACAACATCCTCCTCATCTATTTGAAGACCCAAGTCAAGCACCAAGAAATCACAAGGTGGGTGTTGGAATGCCTCCAAGAAAACAAGCTCTATCTGAGGAAGGAGAAGTGCAAGTTTGAGCAGACACACATAGAATATCTTGGGCTGATTATCTCAGAAGGGAAGGTGGATATGGACCCAGTGAAGATTCAGGGCATGACCAAATGGCTGAGGTCATAAAACTGAAAGGAAGTACAATCCTTTCTCAGGTTCACCAACTTCTACTGGCAATTCATCAAAGACTTTTTGCTCCATGCTTGACCCCTGTTTGATCTTACAAAGAAAGGAGAACAATGGAAGTGGGGAGAGACTGAGGAAGCAGTGCTGCAGAAGCTCAAGGATCAGATCACCTTGGCCCCTGTCTTGATGTTCCCAGATGACTTGTGAATGTACCAAGTGGAAGCCAATGCCTTGGACTAGCCATGGGAGCCACCCTCTTGAAACAGTCACCTGAGGATGGAACATGGCACCTAATCACCTTCTCCAAAAGCCTAAGTCCAGTCAAGTGGAACTATGAGATTCACAACAGGGTAATGCTGACCATCACACAGGCATTAGAAGAATGGTAGCACTTCCTAGAGGGAGCCCAGCTTAGGTTTGAGATCTGGACTGATCATAAGAACTTAGACTACTTCTGGACCTTGAAGAAGCTCAACCAAAGGCAAGCAAGATGGTCCCTCTATCTATCTTAGTTTGGCTTCATGCTCCACCACTGACCAGGCCAAAGCATGGGCAAGGCAGATGTGCTCTCAAGGAGGTCTGATCATGGCATGGGCACAAAAGATAATGAAGACAATGGCCAAACTGAACATGTTAACCAGGAACTCAAACAATACCTTTGATTATTTGTCAACAAGTGACAGGATGACTGGGACAACCTCCTACCAATAACCAAGTTCCAGTACAACAATTACATACATTTAGCCACCTGTGTGACCTTGGTAACCTTGGTAAGGGCTTCAGGGGTTGCCCTTACACCTACAGTACCAGAATGAAGTGCTTCAAGAGCAGTTGAGTGCTATGCAGAACAATATGACCAGTGCTGCCTCAGCTGCTGCAGTTGCAGCAACCTAGCACTTGGCCACCCATATCCCTGTACCCAACCCCACTTCTCAATGCTCCATCAAACCAGCCGATCCAGAGAAGTTCACTGGAGATAGGGATAACATGGAAGGATTTGATTTCAGGCATGACTGGTTGGGTTTCAGTTGGAAATGAGTGTAGCATATCTCTAGTATTCCCTAACATACATGTTTCAAGAACTGAAAACAGATTTGTTGAGCAGGGCATGTCTTTCACCGCTGACTTGCATAAAAACCCTGTTTCCCTCCTTCTTCAGAAGCTTGGACCCTTGCCTTCTGTGCTGCCTCATGAGCATCTAGAGCAGCTGCTACTGACTCTGAGATCATGTCTGTAAATGCAGCTCCTGTGAGGTTGGTGTGGACATGTTCTTTGCGGGGCTCTGGGAATGCTGGGGAAATATGGCCTTTCTTGCCACAATTGTAGCATATCTGATTCTCAATGTGTTGTCAATAAAGGTACTGATTGAAGAGGTCCCATCAATGATAGCTTGTGTTTTATTTTGTGCCTAGGTTGCTGCAGAGCCCCCTGACATGAATGAGAGGACATATAGCATTTTTGTTTGTTCATCTGGGAATGCTCCTGGTTGAAGGGTGATAGAGAGCTTCACAGCATGGATGAATCTCTCTGTGTCTTCCCTATCTCTAGTGTGTTATAAATAAAGGGAAAAGAATACCTCTGAAATATGGGTATATAGTTAAAAACATAAGAATTAGATATAACACAGTAACTAGCACAAAAACAGTAGGTATATGTGTGGGACATCAAAGATATTAACTACACAAAGGAATCCCAAAAAGAATCATATCATTAGCTACATTCCCCATTGTTCCATGAATATTTTACTTATATTTTGGACATGTGACTCAGTTCCTGGCACTTTAGCACCCCAGTGGCTAAATGATTGGAAGGTATGGAATGGAGATATGGAATGGTACAGGGACATAGGGGATACCAGACAGAGTGGGAATTTACTGGAAACACTGTAAGAATGAAACAGAAAAGGTCCAATACAGACAGGAGCTTGGGGAGAGCCTAAATGACTGCATATATGCCATCACCAGAAATCACCAATCATTCTGGACTTCTCACAGCATGCTACTGATATAGTGTAGCATGAGGGACAAAGGGGAATAAAAAATAGAAGGTCTAAAAGCAATTTCCAATAGTTTTTCTTATTTCCAATAGCCTGGGTATAGCATATGCAACTCTCTAACTTTGTTTTGGGAGGTGGGTTTGATTTCAGGCATGACTGATTGGGTTTCAGTCTGGTTTAGGGTTGATAATGAATGTAGCATGTCTCCTGTATTCCCTAGTGTACATGTTTCAAGAACTGAAAACCAATTTGTCAAGCAGGGCATGTCCTTCACCACTGACTTGCCTAAAAATCCTATGTCTCTCCTTCTTCAGAAGCTTGGACCTTTGCCTTCTGTACTGCCTCATGAGCATCTAGGGCAGTAGCTACTGACTTTGAGATCATGTCTGTAAGTGTAGCTCCTGTGAAGTTTGTATGGACACATTCCTTGTGGGCTCTGGGCATGCTGGGGAGATATGGCCTTGTTTCCTGCAGTTGTAGCATATCTGAGTCTCAATGCATCATTGATTGGAGTCTATGTCCATGGGTGTGGCAGCACTAGATGTGGGCATAACAGGGGCAGTTGTAGTGTGGGTTGGGATGGTGCAATGGGAGCCATAAGGTGCTTGTGCCTTTTTAACCTCCACAATATCGTGATAGTTATGGTCAATCTGGCATGCAGCTTCCTTCCATGCTTTGAGGTTGGATGGAAGAAACAGTTGTGCATGGATCTTGTCTAGAATCATTGCCAGAAGTTCTTGTGCATAGGTATCCTCTAGCAAGGGGGAAATCCTAAGTCTATTGAACTGTATACATAGAAAGAGGGTCCACCTAGCAAGGGGGAAATCCTAAGAGGAAAACTTAGAATCCCTTGCTAGTGAGCTATACAACCTATATACTCATTGTCTGCTTCTTACTTCCTCAGTGTACCTTACCCCTTGATTGGTCCCTAAAGTATGTTAACCACACAATCTGTACCTGGTGTCATGGCACTCAGGCCAATACCTTGGTTGCTTAGCTCAGGATGCCTTGTGTCTGGACTGAGAGACTGCTGCCTCACTTATCACCTGAGTGTGCAATTTGGCTTGGTAATCATTGGTATGGATGAGTCAGCTCAGGATCAGTTTGGGACTTGAAATGGGTGGTCCACTGACAACATGCATCTCACCATATTAAATAGATGGCAATTGCCCTTTCAACAATTCCATTTTGCTCTGGTGTGTAAGGTGTAGTTGTCTCCATGAGTATGCCATTTTGCCAGCAGAATGTCTCCATAGTGCTCTTGAAAAACTCAGTGCCATTATCACACCTGATTCATTTGAGCTTCCTATCTGACTGTGTTGACAAGTAATCCTTAGTGTTAAGTCGAACACTAAGTCTCTTTTGTATCTACCTGTTGACAAGTAATCTACAGTAGGTCATTAGTGGAACTGAACTACAAAGAAAGGTAGGTGCTTACCCTTAGTGTTAAGTCAAACACTAAGGGGAAGACTACTATGGTACGATACTATATATACTAATGACACCCGCAGTTCCAAAGTTCCGTTGCCAAACGGAGAAAGGTCATGTGACCTTATGCAGCTTGTGCGCGACATTTTCTGTAGTACCTAGGTGTTACCATTAGATAGTGAGATGGAATACCTCAACAGACTGCTACTCTAGAACTGACACAACCTCTTTTAGGACTGTAGCAACTTCATCCTTTGATTGGAGTACATGACCAACAGGGAACTGACAGCTAACCTCAATGATGGCCATTGCATATAACATTTCACTTCATGTCTCAACTGATATGGGGCCAGTCAGGTCAACCTGTCAGGGTTCAGCTTGGAGTTTAGTTTGGAGTTCATTGTCAGTTTGTTGTTTCTTGTTTATGTCTTTACATGCCTTTCTGTGCCCTGCATCTGCAGATTACATAATAATCACCAGACTATGGTATATAAGTGTGACTGGTATAATGGTTACCCCTCAGCTTGATCTCTGAGGATTACCACTACACCAGGTGGAAAACCCCCTTATCAGCTCATTAATATTGGAGTATCTTGTTGTTGTGACCTTGTCAATAGCACCACCCTCACACAACTACTATTAGGTCCATCCATTCATACTTTGTTGTACTGGCCTTTGGAAAAGGTAATCGATGTGATTTACCAAGTGAACAAGCCTCACAAATGTAGTGAAACTTATGCAGCTCCAAAACAGATAGACCTATGACCATGTCACTTTGTTACATTTCCCTAATTGCCTCTAGGTTTGTATGAGCCATGTGACAGTACCAAAGGTGAAGACTCCCACTACTCACAGTGTATGTAAACTCTTTTGGTTTGTCCATGCAATCAATGAAGTACAATGTCCCAGTATTACCAGCAAGTAATGCATGAAAAAGTTCATCCTTGCCAAGGCTAACAGCGAGTCCATATTTGGTGCTGCTCACTGATGCTCTGCAACTTGCCAAGGCTGATCAAGTTCACAGCTAACTTTGAGACATAGAGTACACTCAGGAAGGTAAGGTTTCAGAAACCACCTGGAAGTCTGCTTTGGAAAGTAACATCTCCACAACCAGTCACAGGGATGTCATGGGCATCACCAACTGAAATTATCTCCAGTGTAGTTGTTGGGGTGTATGTAGTGAAGAACATATGAGAGGACACTCTACAATCAAGTAGTATAGTAGATGTCTCTCCAATTGAATCACCAGCCATGTACACCTCTCTAATATGACAGCCTCCCAAGTCTTGTAACCTGGAGGTTGTGAGATTTGCTATGCCAGTACTCTTTTTCTTTTCTTCTTCTTCCCATTTAGGACACTTGTTGATCCGGTGCCCTTTTTGGTGGCAATAGTGGCACTCATCATCTGGTTTTGGTTTTCCAGCCTTTTTATTTCTGCCACTGCTATTCAACCTCTTTCCTGCCAATAGGGCCATCTCACTTGCTTTGTCTCTTGAGTAACAACTAGCCTCAGCAATGAGTGTAGAGCTAATGGTAGCTGAAGTAAACTTAGACTTCTCTAGGTTATACAACTGGATCTTAACAATGTCCCAAGATTGAGTGTGTGGAAGTGAAAGGAAAAATGCACAAGCAATGTGAGTGCCCAGCATAGTTTCTCCAGCATCTATGATCTTTTGCCTGAGATCTAGCATCCCAGATATGTGATCAGCCATAGACATTGAGTCAGTATACTTCCACATGTATTTATCCTCAAAGTGGTAGTGGACTTTGATGTGCTGCTAGTTAGTGATGTATATTTCCTGCCACATGTCCCACATCTCCTTCAAGGTTGCAGCCTTTGACACGTGCAGCCATTGCAAGAGATAATGTGACTGCAGTACAGCTCAGCCCAGACAGAGTAATTCTGGCCATTTAACTTTTGGAACTTGAAGGTGTTTGAGTCATTGTCGGAACCCTCTCATGACCTGCTTGTGAGGCCCATAACCTGATGCAAGATAAGTTTAAATATGCAGCAAAGGGCTAAGAGTCAGGCCCTGGGATTCATGGACAGAAGCATTTATAGCTGTCAGTTGTAGTTACAGAACAAACAATGATGGGTTCTCATACCTAGGATTCATAGACCAAAGCGTGAATCCCAGCTACTGAAAACTTCAGGTATATACCCACAGGCATCTACCACCACTTAAGGGCAAGTCATACCGATAACTTTGGTCACTCATTGGAGCCTGTGCTTGTATGCATTATATTAGGTTCTGCAAGAAACAATGGTCAGAGTAAGTAAAGATATTCTACAAAGTATATTATCTTTGATTAGCATATAATAATAAGGTTGTGAAATACCACAACCATAAAATGAGGTTTGCATGTTCCATAATTAAAACACTCACCCACACCTGATTTTTACATTCTGCTTTGTAACCTACAAAATTTATATTAAATTATAGCTATATACTAGAAGATTTTTTCCTCAAGTTTGTTTTATACTGATGGATTGGTTGTGCTAAAACAACGCTTTCTACTTCAGAAGTATTTTGTAAATTTCAGACTCCGCACTGCGTACCCGAAAGCGATGTAATCTCGTGAAGGCGGATGCTTGGAACCAGGTTTCTCATGAAGATCACTATTCTCAGCTGTTTCGACTTGCTTAATCCTCTATTTCTGCTTATTTCTCTTCAAATCATACTTCATTAATGACCAACTTTATCCTGTCTTGCGCTTACAAAGGCGCACTGTCACTCCGCTGGGTCAAGCTTCATGTCGTATTTGATTCACTCGTGTCTACACTTCAAATATAATCTTCTGTATCTACTCTCCAATTATTTCATGACAAAAAGCATTTGGGAACATTTGTTGAAATATTTCGCTGAGGTGTTGAGGCCGACATCGGTTAAATGCCAGAAGTAGTTAGACGCTGTAGAAAATTTTTCGCGTCGTGACTTGACGTGTCACCACACACTTTTGCGCCTCTATTTTCAACAACATTTTGACTACGAAATGGAGGCGCGATGTGTAAGGAGGCTAAAAAATACATTTTGTAATTGATTATCTTGATGTACTTTGGAACTTTTTATGTTTCCTGTGACCCAATTTGGTGTATGTGATTTACATCTTACGGTCACGTTTGTATCTGCGAGTCTTGTAACCTGTAGGTGTCTTTTGTCATTAAATCGACGCTCCACCTGTATGCATACGCTGCTGACCTTTATGCCTTCTATATTACGAGGTAAGGAATTATTCTGCCGACACGGACAATCCAGACCCGACAGCAACAGAATCAGGAATATCAGGCAATCAGCGAAAAACCAGTTAAGATGGGTCCACACTCTGTTGTGACGGAGTGTTTCATAGCCTCGAAACGTAGATTCAATATCAATTGTGTTCCCTAACAGGATTTAAATAAAATAATTATTATAAAGAGAGCGAAAGTTCAACTCACACAATATCCTGCCATGGCAAATCCCCAGCTAATCACAAGCTCTACATCACCGCACATTTTTATAGGCTTGCAAAGACTCACGTAGCGCCAATATTTCCCTGAACAGGATTGATTTGATACGCCACAAATGACCATATTGAGATAGCTTCAGTGACGTAGAATCAAATAAATCACTGAAATCACTAAAAACATGAGAAGACCCACTAAGCATACATGCGAATACCCAACTACCGTCTTTCAGAAGCACATTCAGTAAACTGTGAGTATTCCTTCTTTTCCATGGTCTAGTTTGGATGGCTTTAATAACAACAAAGGTAAATAAGATGCTCTCCAAGATCATCGTAGGTAGCCTTTTAATTAAACACCTTGAGATTAGGGTGCAAAGAAAAGCACACGGCACGCACCAAAAGAAAGAGAACAAAGTAGACATGATTACAACACAGCTGTGTACATGAAGATTTGGCGGGAGAGTGCTTGGTACCACGGTTGCTTTTGGCACTGTCAGTCCTTCTAGGGTACTCTGCGCCAAGATACTGCAACCAAAGACTACAAGCAAGCCGTAAAGCAGACGCTGGTTCCTCTCGTACATTGCATAAACTGACATAATAGGCGTTTCAGTTATTTCGATAAACATGAACGAGATAAAGGGCAACAGAACCTCTAATGATAAGTGAGAGTTCGGCACAATAAATTTGTGTGGGCCCCGATACAGCCATAAACCAAGTCCAAGCATTGCACATCAAGTTGGACGGGTGAATGCGACCAGTCACATTTGTGGTGAGCATCAGACCAGAACTACAATACGTCCATGTGACAAGAGACAAACGTTTACAGTGATGGACTTACATACTGGTGGCAAGACTCAGGTAGCGAAGAATATAAAACAAAGCATTGATCAAAGTCCACTTTTTTTCTGCTCTAAATGACCCAAATGTCAGTAATGTAAAACAGGAGCTGACTGTGACCGCCATGATATCTCCTACCTCCAAACAAATTCAATCTTCAAAACGGTGTCAGAAAGAGATATTAGAGGGACAAGAATCCTACCTCTTTACACAAACTAAGGCAGTAGTGCCATATAAGAAACGCGGCTGACGCGACTGCAATAGAGAATTCAATCATGAGTGATAGAAGTATTGAAACACCAACCTGTATGGTAGACCACCTGGTTTTCGGCCACCAATTGTTGAACCAATATTGACAAAGACTGCGAAGACATCTAGACTTAAATACTCACAGGCTCAAACCTGGCGTTATAAACCTGAGGCCGGGATGACGGAGGACCATACCTCCGTGCAAAAGATGCTCCCTTGGGTACCACATCTCGTTGACTGACGCTCATAGCACAGCTCAGGTTTTGCCCGCCATGTGATCAGGAATGAAACATGATGATACGAAGATCGGCCATCAGTCAAATTCATCAGATCTGATCTAGAACTCTTGAAGAGCTTTACAGGAAGATCTAGTTCGAACGGTCTCGAGGATATCCCCTATTCTCACTATGGGGGCATTGGGCATTGTGGTATTAAATGCTCCTAGATATTATTGTTTGTGTGAAGGGAATCAGGGAGCTGTGAATACTCAGGGAGTATTCTTTGATCTACCAGTAGTTGAAAGCTGTGGCATTATTTTAAGATATGAAATTATGTAAGTGGTTCCAACGATCATCATCTATGAACTCCCACTAAGGACTCTAGTTGTCCGAGCTTCCCATAAAACTCCTAGCTTAACCAACGTCCGCGACAGCATCAGTGCACCACCCGTCGTCAACCGTGGCACAGCACGATCGCTCGCCTCAGCAATAGCTATTGCATCATTACCATCAACTTCGCTACTCTTTTCAATAAGCTCCCGTGCGTCGCGAATCACAGTCTCAAGCCGCCCACGTTCATAGTAAAGCCAGTTTATCTCAGACTCGAGACCTTGAAGGGGAATCTCCAACGCGCGGCGAACGAATCCACGTGATAAGACATATGCTTTCTCGCTATATAGCCGGCTATTAACGATACCTTCTTGTGTATTCCGGAGTTTCTCATACGCTGGTTCACAGAACCATCTAAAACGAAAATATGGTAAGAAAAAAGGATATCGCAGATAAAGGAACATGAAAATCCTTACGGCTCCTTCACGAGAACTGGGAGATGTCATTACATTGTCACAAAATTAGATTAGAATCTCATACCTAAACCCTGTATTGAAACAAAGGCTTGTAACAATGATGACCGTGCTGCACTCCATGACTCATTGCGATCGCCTGCCCATGTTCCTAGGATAGAAAGACAGACTTTCCCTTCCTCGTATAAGTTTGGGTTGACACGTCCATTACCGTTCGTCCAACTGAGGAAATGGGCTTGCGGGGGCGACTGTGGAAATTCTGAATCTAGTAGCCAATCAATAACAAATGGCTGGAAGGACAGTGTCAACAGATATCTCATGTAGAGGAGTTTGTCGCCATACCGCATTTTCGTATGGTGTATTCTCCGGGCCGATGATAAGACATCTCAGAAGATCTGCCCTATCCTCATACACTCGCACAAGAATTGAATCTAAGACAGATTGAGTCGCAGTTACAGCGACATGAAAAGCAGGTCAGCGTACCTGGTAAGCTGCTCTTTAATACACGATACTCCTTGTTCAACCGTGTCATAAACGTTTTGGTCGTTTGCGCATGCTTTGAGGCATAAAATGCGTGATCAACCGGTGCCTGGGGAAGAACGGCGAAACGTTGCCAAGGAGAATCCTCATCGCTCATAGAGATATCCTTTGCCTTCTTAGCAGCGATATCGATCTCCACTGGCGATCGCGCGCCGGATGAGTATGAAGATTGTTCCGGTAAGGCAGGTACCGGATCCATTGCGTCATCCAACGGAGGCATCTCCACTGCAGGAGGCAGCCGAGGTAAATCAACGTCCATTCTGTCCTCATCGTACGCTTCAGGGTTCATACCAGTTGTGGTTTCTCCATTTGATGCCAAGTCTGCCGCTGTCGAATTCCAGTCGTCGCCCCCCTCCTCAACATCTTCCCATTCATCGCTGCTCTCCATATCGCCATTATACCGCTGCCAAGCGCCTTCGCCCTCATTATCGTACTGTATCTCGACGTCCTCATCATGCTCGCCTTCGTACCCATACCCGTCCGAATATTCATCCCCCCACATATCAATGGCGTTGTCAATGCCGTCTTGTAGACGAGTGAGACGCTCTAACGGAACAATGACAACTTCTGTGTTACCCAGCGTAACTTGGATTTGTCCGTCTGTACGCAACTAGAGATGATGTGTTATCAGCAACTTTTACTATGAATATACTGGGAAAGCTTACATCAGTGACTTCTCCAAACCAATTAATTCCATCTTTGGCAGTCATTTTCCTTACCTTTCCATCCAGCTCTCGACCCGCCGACTCTGGAGTTCCCCGGGCCTTCGCAATCGCCTGCCCAATATTGTGTAGTTCACCCCTCCATCCGCTAATTATGGTGGTTCCATCTGGCTTATCTTCAATCGTGGGAATCTCTCTCACCCATGCCTCTAACTCTCCAATCTTTGGAACGCGGGGAAGTTCTGCACCGTTTGTTGTCCCCTCAGGATGCACAAACACAAAGTCACCTCTTCGAACACCAAAGCTATCAAGTTGCTGCTCCTGTTGACCATCTGATGTCGAAGTGCCATGAGGATCTAACTCAAGAACACTGACGAGTTCATCATTGTCTTGGTCACGGGAGCGTATCAAAGCGGTGCGATCAGTGGAGTTCACTTTTTGGACAACGGCAACCCGCTTGGAATCTTCAGTCTTGTGCAGAACGTAGTCACCTGGCCTGTTGGCGCATCAGCCTGGAAGACTAATGTATAGGCGTCAACCTACCAGCAATCGTACTCGTCGACATTGAGATATGGAATAAGCGACTTTGCATCGCATCCCTCCTCCTTTGTGCCATCCTGCCACAATACCGTCACAGTTGTCCGTGTCTCTTTGACCATGAATGCTGATACAGTTACTAGGCCACCATCCACGCCCTCCTTGCCATGGACCGAAGGCGTCACGCCGTGCGCTAGAGCATATGACGGGTCGCGTAATGTAAACTTTTCTGCGACGCGGGGTTTTCCATCTGACTGTCCCCGTATAAGCTGCAAACGCGAGAGTTGGGGACCTGAAAAAAACTGAGGAGGACGCGCACGGGCTGCGGCCTCGCACTTGTCGAGCTGTGTGGATTTTGAGCAATGCTATAAAAGTGCTTAATAAGAATATAGCTTACAGATTGGTTTATGGCCATCCACGTCACAGCTATGGCAGTAGGTCTGATATTTAGTACAGTGTCGTTGGGAGAAGGACGAGGATTGTTTCGCATAAGAGAAGTGAGAAAGGAAGCAGGGGGCTCGGGTGGAAGCACGTCCTAGGTTCATCTGTCAGGAGTCAAGGGAAGGTGGAAACACATGGCACTGACAGGACCTCGATCTCCTACTTGCAGTCTACCTCCGAGCTGAGGGACACGCACCAGACCACCACCACCCAACTGAACAATAGCCTCATCGAAAATCTGTGTGCATTGTAACCAACAACATACCAATCATAAGGCAATACAAATTCTCACCTCCTCTATCTTGAATTCAAAGTAGTGAGAACAAGGCCAGCCAGTTGTCACACGGTAATGTAACCACTGTAACTCACCTGGCCTATCCAGTCATCCATAACAACGAAATCGCCGACATAAATATCGTTTGCAGGTTCGAGAGCAGAAGACGGGATCAGGTCAGGGAGCATGGCGCAAGTCACGGCATGTTCTAGCATCGCCTTAATCTCGCATGAGATTATAACACCGGCCTTGACGGCTTGAAAATCGCGCTTGCATACGTCTCCAGGCTGGAAGACTCTGTCTACAAGCTCAAATTCGGACTCTGGGAGGATTTCACGTGTGTGAGTAGGGAAGAAGCTGACGCCAACTTCTCCGGGTTGCAAAGGTCGCAGGAGGGGGTCGTTGGGGTGCGGCATTGGAGGGTACTCCTCAGAGTCATGCCAGCACCTCTGCGACAGGAGGAGCATGATGAGCATTAGAGTGTTGTTCTTGAATTGGACCTACTAAGACGACACCCAATTCATAAGGGGCCTTCCTTCTACGAACCACGTCCTCTTGAAAAAACTAGCATTCCCTTATCAGCTCTTCTATGAAGCTAAACCTTTCCTGACTCGTACATCGTACTCACTTTGCTAGGGGTGCTTGGCGAGGTCATGGCAAGTGAAGTGGAAGCAGGCACTACGCCCACAACATTCCAATATTACATAATGACTATTACTGATCGAGCGCTCGACTCAATAGTCCAAACGTCTCACTTTGAGCTTGCGAATACGCAGCTCTGACTGACGATCGGCCATACGTTAATGAAAAGTGGTTTTTACTCTCCCTCAAGATATTACTGACAGATCGCACCTATATAACAAAGGGTTGGGGAGGCAAGGCCAGAAAAGTGTGTGTGCACCAGATCTCGACAGGTGCGATATTCAAGTTCATGAAACATAAGTTGAGCAATAAAACTCCACCGGCTTAGCAGTGCTCGGATTAGAGATAGGGAGAGGGCTGTTCGTCATGGCGACGGGGAAAGCCCCAGGGGTATCCAAAACATAGTAAAGACAGCGAGTGTTCAATTGTCTACGGGAAACGACGAGGGCCCGGAAACAAGGACTGGGTGGGAACGATGGGGCGATATGGGTGAGTGAGTACAGATGTGATGTAATGCAACGGGCGAAAGCAAGGAATGGGGGTCGATAAAGGTAGGTGGGTTGTCAGTTGACACATCATGTGCACTGATCAATAAGACGATTCTTTGGCACAGGCTGTTTGAAGTCGTCATGCCATGTCGTCAAGTTCGGATTTGTATATGCTTCAATGTAACTGCAATAGAAACATCTTGAGTGTCATAGTGAGCTAAAGACAGTGGAAACGTACGTGTTGATGTAATCTTGGGTCGGGAATGCTGGCGGGTCACAACCAATGTTCTTATGGCCTTTAGGCTGATACACACGTATCCAGTCGATGTGCATTTCGACAGGGAATTGAAGGTGTTGAAGATCGACGTTACCAAAGTTTCTCGACATGCCCAAATTTGCAATGATATACTGTGGTTGACGATGAAAAAAATGAGAATAAAATTACAACGTAATGACCTACCATTGGCTCCTGCGGAACCGGTCGCTGACTGATATTGACGATAGGATCCGGACCCATTCCGGGTCCATTGAGGGTCCACGCAGGTTGATTGTCGTTTATCCACGTAATGTATGCACCGTCCACTCCTTGTTTGTACTCGTATCCGTATACTGCAAAGCATCCTGTACCGCTCTGTGTATAGCAATTCTGGTTCGTATCCGAGACCACCGACGTTGCTTGCTGGAAGGCACCGCCCATGTATGAATTGAGCACAGACTTGTTAGGGTCTGGAATGATGAGGTTGGCAGAAGTGTTCTGCCAAGTATAGCTGTGATCGAAGGGCGCCCACTGGGCTGACTGAGAAACTGTGCCGACCAGACGGGTACTATCGACCTGCGCCTCGAATAAATCAATTTCGGGAGCAGAACGACCTGTGAGTGTACCATCTGGCTTGATAGGACCGGGGTGAGATTCGTTGGGACAGGTGCATGCGCTCAGGCGCTGACCCTGCAGAAACGAGAGTGCACCACCATTGCCGGGATCACCATTGATAGTAGCTGCCACCGGTAGACCGTTGTGGGTTTGGTTAGCAAGAGTACCGACATCGCAAGAATCGTAAGTGTACGGCCACATTCCTTCGAGGGAGGCACCATAACCCATACGGCCAAGGTTGCCCATCGTCCACACTGCGGGCCAGAGGCCAAGAATAGATGTAGTTCCAGGTAATGTCACAGCAGTTTCAACACGGCCACCGGTAAAACAGAACTTATTCCAAGTGGACAAAAGACCACCCATGTAATTGAGGTCATGGTTGACAGTGTTGGAAAGGGTGATGGTAAGATGGCCGTCGTTGGTGGTGATGGCGGAGGGATCATACCACTCAAGATTGTTTGTCTGCCAGTAATGGAGATCGACGGCCTCCCAGTATGGATCGTCCCCTGGATAAAATGTGCGATTGGGAACGTTAAACTCGTCGGAGAAGACTAACTCCATTTGGCTCCCATCAAAGCCCGTCTTGGTGTAAGCATCCTGAGGTGTTTGGACGTCGATGAGGCCCCAATGGCCAATCATGTCTGGAACTTGTCCAGATGCATTGATACCGCCAAGGTTGAAAGCACCGAGGGTACTTAGTGGGTGCTTTGTGAAATATGTAATTAGAGGGTAGCCAGCACTAGACTCAATGTAAGGAGACTAGAATACTATACATCATGTGAGACACCACTCACAAGAGTGTTGTAAGGCCGGTAACAAGGATGAAGAGGCACCCAAGGTTAGCGAGTCCTCGCGAAGTGAAGATAGTGCCGCCCTTGTCGCTCTTACGGTCTCGCCTGGGGTCCGGGTTATGGAGATAGTCGTCGGGTTCCTGCTGGTTTATCCCTGCATCGGCGGCCCACATTGAGGGGTCTGGAGACAAAGAAAACTGAAGCATCGTCAGTGGAAAACTCGGGCCAGTAAACACACAAGGTTAAAAATGGTGGTATGTGTAGAATTGAAACCACTGATTGTAGCAGACGAGCCCATACCTTGTCCGATAATGAATGCATAGAGTTCGAATAACCACCATTCTTGGACGAGATGAGCGTTAAAAATACAATGACGTCGGAGAAGAACATACGCTAGTCAGAGACGAGGTGCTAGCTACGCTTCGCAGAGACTGGGGGGCATTCCCGTTGGGAGAAAGCGTGGCCTGCACGGGTCTTTGAGAAGGAGGGAGAAGGGTGGCCGTGGAAGATGCGGCAGAATTGGCAAGTCGAGGCTGGGGGTAAGGATCAGACCTGAGGGTGTTGTATGCCTTGCTAGGCGAGTTGGGGTTAGATGCAAAGGCAGCGTTGAATGGATACGCTGGGCCCCGCGACATTATGGAAAACAAGTGAAAGAACTAGCAGCTAATATTGCGACCCCGACATCGGTGGAGACTCATATGGACCCCGGTCACCCCCCACAATCAGTAGTTTCTGTCACCAGCCACAACATTCTTTGATTTTGTCACGTTTCAATCATATAATACACAGATTTTCCCTCGCGGGTACATTTTCGTAGAAAGATAGCCCAGGATTATATGCCATAGTACAATTATCGGTACTACACATGAGTTTTCGTGGTTCTAATCTTGATTAAAGGCAGGCGAGGTCGACCTTTTGTACTCGGCACTATATTAATGCAACAAACAAGAGTAGGGTGGTAGACCAGCTGTAGAACAAGTCATGCAGAATGCACGTATATATGGGGAATGTTATCCATGACCCGTCCAAGGATCCATTCCTCTCCGGCGTCTCTTGCTCGGGGTTGCCTTCTTCTTGCCCCTGGAGTTTTCTGCTACAATGTTCTCAGGTTTTGAACTGTCAGCAAACACTTGCAACTCGGTCTCTTCACTTGAGCTCTCCTCGTGATTCTCGCTTTCCCTCGCTTTGATCTTCGCCATTGCTGCAGCACTAGTAGCGGACCCAACTACTTTTGCGGAACTGAACCGTGTATGTGTCCCATTGCCTAGTTCACTCTGAGCCTGTTCTTGTGTGGCTTGCGACTCTTTGATGGCATGCTTAATAAATCGGGTGGCAGCTTCCTGGTCAACGGCAAACCTCCCTACGGGCAAACCGCTGTCAGAACAGAACGATGGCTACACGCAATTGCAAACGTACTTTTCTCCGGATCCTCCGTGTTCTTGATCTTGTCGAAATATTGTTTGATTCGATCCTGCAGAGAAGTTCAATAACGGAACCCGACCTTTTGAGCGGAACCCGACGAACCAATTCTCCTGCAACGGCGTGCGTCTTGGGGTTTATACCCCGGGTCTTGAGGTATACTAAGCGATATAAGTCCAATTCATCTGATCGAATAGAGTTGACTGACTGAAGACCAAGTCATTTACCACGTATGGTATCAACACCTGTAGCTTTGCCTTCTGCAGCAGGTCAAGATTCGAGAGTGTTTGAGACAGGTCTTGTTCAAACAGAGGCTCTAGGACCTCTTCCAAGTTGTCAAGAGACTTTTCTATGGATGCCACGGCGTCCATCGAAGTCACCGGCAGATATCGGAGCTTTAAATTTGTATAATTGAAGCATATGGTGAAACCACAGCGATCTAACGTACACAAAACTAATGATACACCCCTTATATATATATTAAATATTTATTCCACTCTACTCCGTGACAGGATAGATGGGACTTTCTGTCACTGCAGTCTTAAGTTCCCATTAATCCATATCATGCATTGTAGCTGAAAGATCTTTAGAAAATTTCCGAGAATAAGAAAGGCAAGGATTACCTCCTTTGAAAAAACATTTTCCTCGAGAAAAGTATACGCACTCCCGACCCGAGGGACACTTATGTCCCAGGGGGCATACCTCACCAAGCGCACAAGGCAAATCTACAAGTAGAATCAACGTCGTCTGGTCGAAGAGAGGAAATGGAACAATCTCGCACTTTTCTTCACTGCTGGACAGGGTGCTTTCTTGGCATTTATCCGCAGAATCTCATACTGCTCTGGACTCAGAATGTAGTCATGCGCATACTGGCAGTTGTCCTGTAGTCAATCTAATTGTGAGTTAGACCCCAGTAAACTCTACTACTCGCTTACACCATTGATACAATATTTAGAGAGATAAAAGAGGTTACAAGGGGGCGGATCGTCTAGTTGATGCGTTGAATCATCTATCGCTGGGCTTCAAAAAAAAGCCAAACATACTCTTATGCAGTTCCTGCGAGTATATAGCATCTCAGAAAGAAGCTCTCGATCAAAGAAGAGACTAAAACACCAACCAGATGAGGATTTGGACGACGCAAAGCTGGACCACTGACGGGAGGATTGCTTTGCCACTGTTTACTTACAGATTCAACGCCACTCGATGCCACCTTGGAATACGACATGGCAGAACGTTCCTCCGCCGTCCAAGCGGGGAGGGAGGGCTTAGCACAAGTTGTTGTTAATTTGCCTGCAGCGAGTTTCTCTGACATAAAAAGAGACTCGATCTCGAGAACCGGAAGTAGCAAAGACTGTAGGTCTGCCGCTACTTTCTTATACCCTTTCAATAGCACAATTTTGTCAAGGAGCCTTTCACTTTGAAGTTCAGTAAGAGTATGAAGATATCCGTTATCGTGGCCACCTATTGGGAGACTATCAAAAGGACTGTTCGTACGACAAACGTGAAGTTACCTCCGAAGAATATCCTGGTTGTGTGACTGAAACGAGCGTAACACAAGAGGTATTCTGGAGATGTGGGTGAGTAACTCAGCACCAAATTTGAGGTTTTATCTTTACCCTTGATCTTTACATCAGCAGCTTCTTTGCCCCCATGCACATCATTAATGGTGAACCGTGGGTTGGCTTGGTTGAAGCCAACCACAAACGCCTCAAAAGTGTCCCGGTTGCAGATGTGACTTGCAACAAGTGTCTGCTGGAGTCCTTTCATGTTAAGAAAGACATATACCCAGAGCTGGAATCGGCCCCCGCTCTTGTCCTGACGACGATGATAGTCCAATATACGGTCCGTAAGTAGCTGTGCTGCCAGGCGACCACCTTGAATGCCAAGCTCTAAAAGTTCTTTTCTAAATATGTTTCCGTCTCCATCTATCAGACCGAGCACTATTGGGCTCTGATCCTGGCATGAAATGACCCTATTATTGGCAAAGTGTGTGCCTAAGTGGAGTTCTCACCTTCAAGCAATCGAGATGAGACATCTTGGCCCTTAGCATAGTCATCTCCTCAACCGAGTGTTCAGATGTTGCTACGCAATCTGCGTAAGCCTTCTTCCATACTTGTAGATCACGTTTTAGTTCAGCGACCTCTTCTTCGAGTTTTTCATTCCTCTCTATGATGTATTGGAAGATCTCTACAGGACAAGAACATGAGCTGACTCGCAGAAATAGATGTTCCACGTCAGTGACGAACTATTCTGGTCCGAAACGAGACTTTCTCTGATAATTTATTCAGATGCACCCTATCCCAAGTTACATCAACTTATCTACCTTTGATCGGCCAGGCCTTTCCTGTTTCAAGTGAAATGAAGGACATGTATAATGATGACAAGACCGTACCAAAGCTTCCGAGTATCAGAAAGCAGGCCTTGGGCCTCCATAATAGAGCCGATGGGCGAAGGGAAGAGTCAAATTCGTCGACTCAGGCGTGGGTCAACTTGCGCCTTATTAACACGTGATCAAGGCGAGGCCACTTCATGCATTACAGTAATATCACAATTTGATCTGAGAGTTAGATGATTCCAACGTACTCTGAACATTGTAAACACCCTGAAGTGAAGCGCTGCCAAACAGGGTCACTGCTCCTGTTTGTGCAAATCCTATAAGCACGACTATTGCAGTAATTCGCAAGGAAACGAAATGTGGGTCGAAATAACTCGTCCGTCTGGTCTACAACACTGTTACCCCTGACAACGCTCCGTAAACACCCACAGGTAATTCATCCGAATGTACACGGTAACCGGTCTTGCCACATAATGATGCGATTTTATTTGCCGAGGTTGTCGAGACAATCACCTTTAATCCGCCGATCTGGAAAGTATCATTCTCTGAAAGGTTGGCCAAGGCAACAACAAGCAGACAGAGTGATAGATCTCTCTCACCAAGAAGTAATGTGTTGCGTTTCATCCACTCAACAGCTTCGACGTTGTTTGATGGGCCAGGGTCCATCAGGTATAATATCTGTGGTATGTGTTGTCCTTGGTGCATACAATAGATGGGGTCTCAATCAGCATCAATGAAAATCGAGCGATGGAAAATATCATATATTGAGGCTCCATTGTGAGATTCTGGGGACAGTGAAGTATTCCCGAGCGGAAGGTATGAAGCGTTTGCATAGTTTGACCACGTAAGTCACATGTGACATTCACACGAGGTACAGAACAACTGCAAGAGCAAGACAGTCTCCAAATCCATCGAGGAGCTTCAGGGGAGCTTTAGATAACAAGCAATCGAATACGGATAGGCAGACTAGAGTGATCATCAATGCTTGGCTGAGAGTCGCCATTCAAGTATCAGCAGTTTGGTGCACGCGCCAGAGAGTGGTATCAATATCATAGCTAGAATACCTGCCATAATTATAACCAGATATTAGCAAGGCCCATTATCCTGTTAAAGTGAAGACAAACTGGCAAAGTCATGTAAAGAAGAGAAAGGTTACAAACGTACTTGGTAACATCAGAAAGACGCCCTGTAAAATTTCCAAAGGTCTTCAACACTCTGTCCAGTAACGTCCTTCCAAACCCGGCCATTGTTGTACCTGGTATTGCGCATCCCTTCATTCAGTGCACGAATGACTCCAACACCAAATTGTTGCTGGACACGAACCAGATAATTACAAGACATGGTCAGCAAATGCATGGAAACCTGCTCTCAAGTCGCACCTCAACCCAGTCGAGGAAAAAGGCCGTGCGCTCATATCCTGCATCCCAATTATCACTGCTAGATGGCACACTGCGCTTCCAGTGCGGCGGGTTGAGGGAGGCCCGGAGTCGCACAAAATCTAGATGTCGTCAGCGAAAGCAAGCCTAGGTTAAAGCAAATATTGTTATACAAGACGGAAGTCGCGCACCAGCAATTCCCTCTATGAAGCCTCCGGGACAAGTTCCTTTGGCATTATATTGGAAGCAGTGAACCATTTCATGAGTAAGGACGCCCTGGATCTCATGCTGTGCCCGTGCTTCACTCCCTGTCGATCAAGGAATTACATAGTAATAATTGTGACAAGAAATCTCAGGTTACCTTGAATATGTCTCGTAGAGAAGTGAATTTCTTTATCTGCATCATTGACGGCACTGCCGTGTGTATGTGCTACGCCATCGAAGTCTCGCAGAATAAGCGTAACAGAGGCGACACTGTACAATACAAGTAGATAGTCTTAAGAAAGTATGTTACGACCCAACGTACTTTTGGGGCTGAGTTTCCATCGTATAAAGGCATTGCAGTACCTGGATCACTGCTGCTCTCATATCCTCATATGGCTTCATACACTTTAAGAATATCGCCACACCAGGGTTGGATAAATCTTCAAACCGTAATGACAATCTGGGGATCACCCAATTCTGCAGTGGCTGCCGGGAAACGGGTTGAGCACCCTGGAGAGCATAAGGATCGGGAACAGCTGCTGGGTGTGGCAAATACTCTGGCTGGTAGTTCGCACCGATCCTGCTCACCGCCGAAGGGCCTTGTATGTAAGGGGCTGGTATCGCTGCGCTAGGTTGTGGCGCAGACAACCGCGATTGTTTTATGCCTGGCCACCGCATCAAGGAGGAATTCACCGCTTGTCGCTTGTCGCTTGTCACAGTGTGTCACCACTCGGCTGTGATCTCCTAGATTGTCATCCAAAAACAATTAATGCGTTTGGAGATTCCAATTCGAAATCTGAATAGCTTCAAATAGCTGGGGTTAGATTACACCAAGCCACCATATCAGTAAAAAGTCCTGGACCTTATACGAATTTGTCCTCTTGACTTAGGTATACAAGACTATACTACACTTTGGACTTTTTGGTGATGCCAGATCATGAATTTGTGCAAATTCAATCAGTTATCAATCTGGATCTAACTGTTAACAGGTGATTGAACTTTCCAGCTCAATAGAATGTAAATAGATTCAATCACCTCTGAATTTTAAGATTCAAGTAGACACTACTATCTTGTAATACTTCCTATAAGATCACCTTTTCATAAGTGAGTCATAGTTTGACTCTGATTTATAGTCCTGTAGAGATAATGTGCTGATATCAGATCATGGACTTGTGTACAAATACATCAGTTATCAATCTGGATCTAACTGTTAACAGGTTAAACATGTGTTTGAACCTTCCACTTGAAACCCCTCCTATGAGATCCCCTTTTCATAGGTGAATCGTATGGTCGGACTCTGGTTTGTAGTCCTGTAGAGATGGTGTGACGGTGTCAGCTTGCCCACCGTCCCCAGCTAAGAAGCCTCGGACGCGTGCAATTCCGAAGGCCAAAGACTAATATCGATGAAGATATCAAGCGCCACGTCTACTATCACTTTGGTCGTCTAACAAGCAAGGCTAGAATGGATGATATTCGTCTTGAAAGAGACGAAGAATCATCCAGTTGTTCGAGGTGGCCATGATTTGACATAGATATATCCGGCCAACTTCTACAACCTGACATCAAATTTTCCAGAATGCCCACCCCCACAGGGATGCATACGACGCGTGGACGATACACTTACTTGACATTCAGATGTTCGACGAGCCATCTCCTGCCAAGAGCGTAAACGAACGAAAGTTCCACCCCGTAGCAAGCAAAAGATGAAGTCCAAGTCAAAGATATAGCCGTCTGATGTATTACTCGATACGTCCTCAAAGGAGGCAATAAAGCTGCGAAAGCATGCGACGCCCACATACAAAGCCTGAACCACCAAGTCTAAAAGTCGCATGAAGTCTGGAGCCAAGGGTTTCGAGAAGCCTCTCGAAGAACCACACAAATTACCCAGGACCTGGTGAGAAACTAGGGTTTCGTGATGGCGTTCGACTCCTCGCTATTCCTGAAGCGAAAAAGAACGTGTAACGCCCAAAAGGTCCATCGAAGTCCTCACTCCGTTACCACAGGTTACTGACTTTGAAATCATCACCTAAGGTAAGCATGACGAAGAGGAGGCGCAAGAAGGTAAAGGACCAGAGGAGTGATGTGGACGTACCCAAGATCAAGAAGTAGACTCGATTTTGGAGAATGGAAGAGGTATTTGATGAGAGTTGATGTTATTTTCAGGGGTTTCTAAATATTAACGATCCTGTGTGATGCTTCTAGCTACTGGAATTGTGGGTGGACGTATTTCTCTTCTGATCTAATATAGGAAACCGGCCCTTTAGCGTCGGTCCGGGAGTTCGGCCTGTAGTTCATAACAACACCAACGTCGTTAAGAAATTGTTACAGCACATGTGAGAATGTGTAACTGAGTATAATCAACATATGTATATGTTCTCAGCTCTAACGACGGTTCCTTTCCTAATCAAGAAGACATGAGCGCTTAAAGCAGAGATGTGGACCGTATAGACTGGTATTTTGGTTGTACCAATTTGAGAACTTGACTCACCGGTTGGAATGAATAGAACATGATCTGAACTACTTAGAGATGAAGAAAATGGTCACCATCCCTGTGCGCATCATTGTGACTGCATATGTAAGGGTAAATCTATTTATGGACAGTTTGGAAAATGATGGATAGTATTTCATATTGATTTTCGAATTTATCTTGGGGTTGCGCTTCTTATGAGAATTCGGTTCGATAGTGTCCCAATGAAGCACGCCAGCTCAGGGGGATGCATATATGCGCTCTATTTGTGTCTCCTATATGATTCTCTGCTTCAATTGCATATCCCTGCTCATGAAAACCCTTTCTCAATCACTAACCCCATTTCACTGTCCTTCTGTATCCTTCCAATCCCTTTCTGACCATCCGTCACCTTTCCAGTCCTCCCCGGGCATTTGGGTGTCTGCCTCTCTGATCACGAATTGTCTAAATGTACTACATTGTACGTATGTGGAGTTATTCAGGGATATGTATATGTTTTGTATTTTTATGTTTATATGCTCCATGATTTTCAGTTTGGAGATCTCCTGTGCCATATCTGTCTTTTTTATCTTTTTCTGGTATCTTTTTCCTTTTCTCTATCTAAGTGTGTTTTATGTACTTTCATTCTGTAGTTTACAACAGATGTAAGCCCACCTCCGGCAGTATCTGAGTCTCAAACATATAGTGACAAGCATGGTCCAGCCTTAAACACTCAAGAATCCAAGGCAAAACTACGGCACAGTCGAAGCAGAAAGATGTAGCTCGTGCACCTCTTTAGGACCGTGGGGACCCAGGCGAACTGTGCCAGAGAAACGGCCAAGAAGAGGAATGTCATGCTAAAACAGAGAAAAGTCTGGGCCCCCCCCCACAGCTAATTCATGGCGAGAATGTTAACCTTCCCCTGGCACCATCGTGCGACAGCGAAACAAATCAATCCCAGACAAGTGGATATAGAACCTGTGATGGATAATGATGATCTTGATATACTAGATGTGTTGTCATGATAATAGTTGCACACAAATGAAATTCCCAACGGTCACCCACCCCAGGTGGTTGCGCTTAGATGAATAATAAAATATTTTGTTACTTGAACTTCGCTTTCCACTTCATTGTGAACTTTCTGAATCCTCATCGTCCCCTTCAAGAGTTAAAGCGTCGAATCGACCGATTCCTAACACCCTTCCTTCTTTTTCAGATTCCTCCTCCTCTGCGTCCGGTGTGGCCCCTACTTCCTTCCCCTCCTCTTCCTCCTCCTCCTCCTCCTCGGTTGACTCGTTAGACTCAATTTCACTACGGTCATTCTCGCTCTCCTCGCCCTCAGTTACACTGCCCAACCATATACCTTGTCCACCTCGCAGCTGGTCTTCAGAGAATGACACGATTGGTGGGCAAAAAGCCCACCGAATCTTGCCTTCTGCGAGAGCTCTCAATACTATCCCGGGTCGTTTTATTCACCATTCTGTATTAAAAATCATCAACGAACGAGAGTACTCACACGCATTCCCTGCACGATTTGTGTCCGGCCTGCCGGCTTTAGCGGTTATCCACCCTTTGTTATTGGCATATGCTGTGAGTACATCCATTGCTGTCCAGGGAGTGCGTCCTTCAGATTCTGTTTGTTGTGATTGGGGTCGATTTCCTCTCCAAGTTCGCTTGTCAGGAAGGGCAACAATGTTACTGGAGGGGTGATCAAGCTGCAGAATTAGCTCTAGTGGGAGCAGCCGTAATGCGTAGTGTATGCATGATGGAATCGACGGGATTTGTGAAATGGGAAGTATGCCACAGAGGACCTGCAACAAAGGTTAATGAAAAAAAAAGGCAAAAATACTTTTGCTTATGACAAACTTGAAGCTCCATGCGCACAAAGTTAGGCATGACGAGTCCTGGACAGTCGACAAGTCGAATTTCTGGTGTCCAAAATAAAGTTTGAAAATGTTTCGTCTGGTATCATGCTCAGTTTAGAGATAGACACAGCTAGGTTAGGCGAACCTTTCCCGGTGTGCGGGATGCTTTCACTTTGTGTTTCCCAAAGAGAGCGTTGAGAAGTGACGACTTGCCAACATTTGGTTGGCCTGTAAACCTTAAGTTAGGATAACAATGACCAATATAGATTTCGTGCCGATTAGACCGATAGTAATAAACTCCTGACTCTCTTCATCGGTAGGTTCGTCGATCTTAGCATGGCCACCACGCAATGCAGATTCCCAATCAATGGATTGCCGCACCCATGGTTTCCATTTTTTCAGTTTCTCCCCGTCGTTTCTTACTTTGTCTGGTGGTGTGATCAGTTCTGCATGCGCCGCTTTCAATGCCCCAACAAGTTCACGCAGGTCATCAGGTTTCATCTCGGGTTCGAACTTTCTCCGCTGACCCTGTCCTTTCCGTTCCTCATGTACGTCTTGTTCGCGATAACTCTGAACCTTAACCACTCGCACAGATGGATGTCGGTATCGGAACCAGGCTGTCCACCCTGCTGTGTATGAAGGTGGGACTAAATCAGATTTCGTGAGTACAAGGATGAGAGGGCGGGAGGGTTTTAGAGACCCGAGATACACGTTCAAAGAGGGTGGGAAGTGAAGAGCGGGACAACGAGAGTCCAAGAGGAGAAGTATTATCTGGGAGATTTCTGTAACACGCCAGAGCTGGCGCCAGACTTCTAGGTTGCGTTCATAATAAGTTGGCGATCTAAGCACTGTGACTGGAGGATCTATAGATGTGACTTTGCCTGTAGGTGATTCGGAGCTGTCTCTGGGGAACGTGTTCTCCGGTTCAGGCTTGCGCCAGGCTTCGACATACTTATCGGTTTCACGAACCCACGTCAGGTACACGCCTTCTTCATTGGCTTCTACCTCTTTCTTCACCATATCGAATCTCCACTTTGGTCGCTTCGGACATGTTAATTGTCCATCTTTATCATACCCGACCTCATTCAAATCTAAGATGGCTGTGTTTCCAGGCAAAGGCCTAGGTAATGGTTCGGTAGCCGCGATTAACTTCGACTTTTCCAGAAATTCTGGCTCCACCTTGAGGAAAGCGGATTGGAGACGTTTTGAAGATGGTTCTGCAGCTGTAGCTTTTGAGATTCCGTCTGGAGGACGTGGTCTGTGTCTACGAGGAGGCTTTGGTGGTGCAGCCGGAGCAGGAATGTCCCCACGCTTGATAGCGCGTTTGAGCTGGAGCTCAGCTTTCCGCTGCTTCGAGGATGCAGGCTTACGACGCGGCATCAATGACAACAAGTCATCACGTGATTTTCTCTGTTTCATTTCTTCAAGGTACAGAACGAAGTTTTTTTCGATGCTAATCAGTACAATACTATCGGGAATCTAGGCTTCTTTATTCAGCTCTACATAAGCGGACAGCCCACTCAATAGCGACTAGTTTCAGGACCCCATTACCTATTTGGAAGCCATGGAAATTCACGAATAGCAAACCTGGCAACGGCAGGTGCGAAATCGGTTGTGCACGTCTTCGAAAGAGCTCCGCTGGTTCGATCCTCGGAGGCTATGTACAGCATTTACATAAAATAAGAGCAGGAGGTCTGTGGTCTTGGAAAATGCTAAGCGTCAAGGCGCTCGTCCCCCGTTCGTCATGTCGTACCCCACTGTACGCGTACCGCAGTGCTATGATCTAGAGAGAGCTGCTGCTGCGCTACCTCCCGCTACTAGTAGGCTAAAGGTTGTAGGCCATTCGCTGGCCAGCGTTGCGTCACTTCCCCGTCGGCTCAGAAATCCGCCTCCCAGGCAGTCAAAGCTTGAGTATGCTGCCGCAGGTGAAACAGAACCTGGACATTGACGCTTATCTCAAACTCTATAGACTTCGTGATGTCCTCGACGGACGGCACTGCTCGCCTCTAAGTCTCGTTGATTTTGAATACTACCTTGCCTATGTGCGTCACGACCAACCCATATACATTTCTCACTTAGTGCCAGCATTAGACAGAACATAGCGTCGAGAATCTTTATTTCATGATGTGGTTGCGAGCCTATACGGATGAACACACGAGCCTTGACCATTCTGACCCGTCCGTGGTTGCACGACTTTCCCACTCCGTCATCTCTGCCATTCGAACCTATGTCAGGGCAGATGCACCATATGAAATTAATCTGAACGATCAGAACCGCTCTGACATCCTTGCTTTGCCAACAGTGCCCCCTCCTTCGCCCAGCGTTTATGACGCTGCACGAAAGGAGGTAGAATGGCTCCTGGAGGACAGTCTGCGACGATGGGAAAAAAATGCCAAGTCAAATGCTGGTTGGAGACGGCTCGCATTTTCCACGTACGCGGGGCTTGCCAACACGTGCCTTACTGTGGCGGCCATGGTCACAGGACGCATATATATGCACGGGCCGTCTGGGAGGATCCTTGCCGCCGGCTTGACGCCCTGGCTATGGTTCTCTATTATTGGCATCATCTGTGGTCTGAAAGGGGTGGGAGGTTTTCCCTCAAAATTTCAGAGACACTTTTTATTCTTCAGACAGGTGTGCTTGCTCTGCTTCGCTGTCGGAGGGAACGTTCGTCAAGCATCTTCTTTCGAGCTTGCTCACCCACGCATATCCCCCAACGTTTACTCAATCGCGACAAAAGTGCCTACCAAATCCATCGCGGCCCTTGAATCAAAAGTATCTCCTCAAACTGATGACAAGACGGATATCAATGTCATTGAGAAAATGGAATATTCGAATGACCCATTCTCGCCACATAGCGCACGAGGCTCCGAGTTTATCATCAAACCCACCCCAAATTTATGCAATCGTTCCAACGCAGTTCCCAAGGTCAAAATAGTGAAATTCTGGGCACCAATGGTTGAGGTCGAGAATCCGCTTATAATTCGTGCGTATTGGGAGACAGTTGTTAAAGGGTTTTTATGGTCACTCCTTCCATCCATTCTCATAGGTGTGGTTGCTGCTGCTGCATAAGTTCGATTAGTTGATGTAACGGAACTTGAAGTGACAGAAGTACAAAAAACTGCTGTCCATCTGGAGTAGAACGTGTGCTTGGATGAAAAATTAGGGCAATTGCGTTTCTCATAATATGTGATTGGTTAAGGCCGACAGTTGGCATAGCCTAAGGCTGAAAACTATAGCAGCTACATCATTATATGGAAGTTAATGTATTGATGTATACTAAGTATTTTAATGGAGTATCGTTAGGATCCTTGTTGCATAATTATATTACAGTAAGAAGGCAGGGAACTTTGAACATTCCAGACATATTTGTAGTCTATTTCTACATTTTTTCTCTGATTTTATAAGACAGATCTGACCTAGTTAGTATGCATGAATGCATACAATCGCATATACTTGACCCGATTGTGATGATGAACCTATATGACTATTTATTTCCATATGATATTCAAGATCTATGTCTATTATTTTGGGGGCGTTTTCCCCAATTTTTTTATCATTTATTTGACATCTATTTGCTCTCCCATCCTGGTGTATCCCTGAGATAAAGTACCCATGTGGAAGTATTTTGGTCACTGATATTTTAGGAGTGTTTAACTTACCATAACAGGAATCTTAGTAATAATGAAGTATTACTCTATCCAGTACTGGTTATCAGATAGAATAATATTTTATTATATTTATGAGAGTTGAATCTAAGGTAGACAAATAACCAGGAATATTCTATAGGTCACCAAAGGTTTAACACTTATTCATTCAAATCTTCTGTATCCATTATCATCCTTCCTGTCAGGGTTTGGTTTATGATTTTCCTATTTGCATTTGCATCTTGATTATGTAATAAGTGCCAGAGTAAGGGTTGTGACTGGTGTGACAGTGACTCTTCAGCTTGATCTCTGAGGATTACCTCTACACCAGGTAGGCTTTCTATGTATTTGTTGCTAGTAAACTGTGTATAAACTGAGGATTACTGCTACACCAGGTGGATTATCCCTTATCAGCTCATAAATATTGGAGTATCTTGTTGTTGTGACCTTGTTAATAGCATTGCCCTCACAGCAGATCAAGCTCCCTTTCAGACAACCTCATACATCCTTTCCACCAGTTTCCACCTCACAACATGTCAAACCAAATCCCAGAGGAATATTGGGAGTCCCTAGGTTATCATGATTTTCCCATTTCCTTTTCTATTACTTGTTATTTGGGCTCCACTACTCTGCCAGACTATGTAAGGGCAACCTCACTTTGGTACTGACAAAGGAGCACACAGCTCATCAGACACTAGCGAGGGGGGTCCAGAAGTAAATCTATAAGTGCTAATCAACAGTAAATACTGAAGATCAGCATACCTAGTGAGGGGGGTTCAGAAGAGAAAGAACTGGAGGCCCCCCTTGACTAAGCAGCTATACAGTACCCTGGTGCCTATCCTACTGGATCTCTGAGCCTAAACAGAACTAACTAACTAGCAACTAGCTGATGGGACAGAGGCAGAAGTGGAGACTAAGGGGATAAATAAAAGAAATAAAAGAAATAAGGGACTGTCCCCTGACAGACTACATGTACAGTTATTAGGTAATTGGTTAAAGCTCAGTCTTGAGCTGGTCAATACACTGACAAGCTTCATTGCTCAATCTCTACTCCACTCCATAATACTGAGGCTTTTGTCATTACTGACATTAGCTCAAGACTCCCACACTCCTACACTCTATCATGGATGTCAAACTTCTACAAAAGATCCTAAATGGCCTACAGCAAAACAATGCAGACTTGACTGTGATGGTCAACAGCCAAACATACCAATTCAACCAACAACTGGCTGCACTACAGATATCCCAGTCAGCATCTACAACCAACTGAGAGAGGGGTAAAATTGCAAGGCCAGAACCATTTTATGGCTCAGCGGATAAGATTGATATTTTCCTATGTGAACTCTACCTGAACTTTGAAGATGAGGCATCGTACTTCCAGGTGGATCACATGTGAAAAATCTGCTTTGCCTTGTCCTATATGAAGGTGAAGTTTGCAGCTCAGTGGGCAAGTCATATCACAGGGGAACTAGAAGCAGGGGCATGCAGCTACCAGAATTGGGAGGAATTTCATACAGAGCTATTGGTGACATTCCATGACCCAAACCAAAAGGAGATGGCTCAATGGAGGCTGGAGCAACTGAAGCAAGGAGGGAAGCCAGTAGCAGAGTTCTTTGTAGAGTTTGAGGAACACTGGTCACAGGCAGGATATAATGATGAGAGATATGTCGCTCTGCTCAAGAAAAACCTATCCCCATAAGTGGTGGAACGGATCTATGTACAGGAAACCATCCCAACAATGTATGACCAGTGGAAGTCATATGTCCTCCATTTCGATAGTCACCTGCATGAATACCAGGCAACAAGGAAGGGGAACATAGAACCTAAGGTGTGGCAGACTCCTAGAAGCCAGAAAACAGCCTATACTCCACAAGGTCAAACTGTTCCTCAGCCATTCACCCCCCCATCCACACAGGGACCACAGTCTATGGAGGTTGACCAGACTTGAGGGAAGTCAGTAAGAATGGTGACATGCTTTAACTGCAGAGAGCAAGGGCACATAGCATGAAACTGCCCCAAACCCCAAAGCATGCAGAAGGTTAGAGCAACAATAGATGGATGGATGAAAGAAGAGAGGAAGGAGATGCTGGAGATGTTGAAAACAGGATTTTCAGGAGGGGCAGGAGTGAAAAGGACATGCTCCTCACCCTGGGCATCTACTTCACACCACTGGCAGTTGAAGAAAGTACTGAACCTGAACCTGAAACTGTCCCAGAGCAATCCTTGAAAGTCAAAAAAGAGAGAGAGAAGAAGAGAAAAGAGAGGGTGGTGATAATGAAAGAGGAAGAAAGGCCTAAAAAGGGAATGGCAGAGTGGGTGTTGTGGAAGATGTACCAAAATGACAAGTTGGGACAGGAAGTACTGAGACAATGGACACAGAGGAAAGAGAGCAGAAGTGACACCAGAGGTGGTAGAAGCCATATGAAGGATGAGGAGGGAGGAAGGCATGGAAGCAGTTAAGGAATTGAGGGGAAGTGTGAGGGCGACGCTATTGACAAGGTCACAACAACAAGATACTCCAATATTTAATAAGCTGATAAGGGGGTTTTCCACCTGGTGTAGCAGTAATCCTCAGTTGATACAAAGGTTACTAGCAATAAATACATAGAAAGCCTACCTGGTGTAGCAGTAATCCTTAGAGATCAAGCTGAGGGGTAACTGTTACACCAGTCACACTTATATACCCTAGCAGAAGGTCACAGAAGGTCATAGAAGGTGATGGAAAGTGACAGAAAGTCCCAGAAAGTTATGGAAGGTTATGGAAGGTTACGGAAGGTTATGGAAAGTTCTGGAAAGTTCTGGAAAGTTACAGAAAGTAATGGAAAGTCCCAGAAGGTCACAGAAATTCATGGAAGGACATAAATGAGAAACAACAACTGACAACAAACTCCAAGCTGAACCCTGACATCACCTCCCTCTCAATGCATGGTGTCTTGTGTGGGAGTGTCAGGGTTCAGTTAGAAATCGCTGCCTATTGTTGTTTCTCATTTACATTCTTCTATAACTTTCCATGACCTTCTGGAAGTTTCCATAATTTTCCATCATCTTCCACAACTTTCCAGGACCTTCTACCACTTTCCATCATTTTCCAGAACCTTCTGTCACCTTCTATAACCTTCTGTGACCTTCTGCTAGGGTATATAAGTGTGACTGGTGTAACGGTTACTCCTCAGCTTGATCTCTGAGGATTACCGCTACACCAGGTGGGCTCTCTATGTATTTATTGCTAGTAACCTTGTATAAACTGAGGATTACTGCTACACCAGGTGGAAATTACCCTTATCAGCTCACTAAATGTTGGAGTATCTTGTTGTTGTGACCTTGTCAATAGTGTTGCCCTCACAGAAGATCAAGCTCCTTTTCAGACAACCTCACACATACCTTCCATCAATTTCCACCTTATACCATGTCAAGCCAAATCGAAGAGGAGTACTGGGAATCCTTAGACCCTGCTGGTGCCATTCTCAGGAATATGGTTACCAACCAAGCAAACCAAATTGACCTCCTAAGGCAACAGAATGACGTGCTTAAAAATCAGTGGGATGCTATGCAGAACAATATGACCAGCACTGTCTCAGCTGCTGCAGTTGCGGTAACCCAGCACTTGACCACCCATATTCCTACACTCAACCGTCCTTCTCATCACTCTATAAGGGCAGCTGATCCAGAGAAGTTCACTGGAGACAGGGCAGACACAGAGGGATTCATCCAGGCTGTAAAACTCTCTATCACCCTCTAACCAGGGGCATTCCCTGATGAACAGACAAAAATGTTATATGCCCTTTCGTTCATGTCAGGGGGCTCTGCAGCAATCTGGGCACAAAACAAAACACAGGCTATTATCGATGGGACCTCTTCAATCACAACCTTCGATGAATTCGCCAAACAGGTTGAAGTAGCCTTTGGAGACCCTGATCGTGCAAGAACAGCCCACACCAAACTGCATGATCTCAAAATGACATCTAGCATGTCAGCAGATGATTACACTGCACAGTTTGATATCATTGCAGGGAGGACAGGCTTTAATGATGAGGCACTAGAGGATGCTTATGCCTGAGGACTTCCAGCGACGATCCTAGACAAGATCCATGCACAACCCTTCCTCCCATCCAACCTCAAGGCATGGAAGGAAGCTGCATGTCAGATTGACCGTAACTATCGCGGCCTCATAGAAGTTAAGAAGGCACAAGCACCTCATGGTTCCCACCGCACTGTCCCAATTCACACTACAACCACCCCTGCAGCCCCCACACCCAGCACCAGTACACCCATGGACATAGATTCTAATCAACGACGCACTGAGTCTCAGATATGCTATAACTGTGGAAAGCAAGGCCACATCTCCCCAGCATCTCCAGAACCCCGCAAAGAATGTGTCTGCACTAACATTGCAGGGACTACACTCACGGATATAATCTCACAGTCAGTAGCAGCTGCTCTGGATGCTCGTGAGGTGGCACAGAAGGCAAGGGACCAAACCTCTGAAGAAGGAGGAAAACAGGGTTTTTAGGCA